>JXCR01128519.1:176830-210853 GCA_002079205.1 Phalaenopsis hybrid cultivar | reverse complement strand
CTCATATTAGAGTTCCTTCCCATCCTGGATAAGAAGCTGACATCGTTAATACTATCAAATCCACACTCATCTCCCTCATCGGCCTCCAAATCAACTTTGCACTATCACTTTCATTGAATCATGTCACCAAATTAAGGAAGAAATGAAAAGTCTAATTTGGATGGGACATTTGTGTTGCTTTACATAAAATAGACCCAAATCAGGGCAACAAATTCAAAAGCAACAACAAAAAAATTATCAAATCACTTTCTTGAATATGACTGTAAGAAAGTGCGGTCAATCTCGACCCACGACTAAGTCTCAAGAAACATAAAATATTTATGGCCTCTTATTTTAGATTTAATTGATCATAGGAGAACCCGATTCGACCTCCTCCACACAAGTTAAAGTCGTCAAACAAATGTTCCGACTATAAACCTGGGATAGGTCAAAAATTCTTGGTGGATTACATTTGACCTCGTTCCCACAGGTTAAAATCATCTAGCAAATGTTCCGAATAAAAACCTACGATATGTAAAAAATCCTTGATTGATTACGTTCAATCTCGTCCACAGAAGTTAACGTTGTTGAATCATGCCCCGACTAACAATCTAGGATAGATCTAACATCATCGGTGAATTTCNTATATATATATATATATTCAAAGTTTGGTATCATCTAGTACATAGGTGCGAACGAAGCCATGACTCTGGGGGTCTTATAAATTCTATCAACAAAAACTTCACGGTAGGCGGAGCGCACATACAGACATACATATATGAAGAACATCCTCCTTACATATGAGCCAAATATACTCACCATTTATTAAGTTGTTAAAAGTGCATGGAAGTCAAATTTGGGGGCTATGTTTTCTTTATTCTAGAGATAGTTTTATGTCTAAAGTAATGTTAATATACCTTGCTTCATATTCCCTCTCACCCTTTCGGTTGACTTATTTTATGTTGAGCTTTAAAAAATAGGGATAATTAAGTACTGACAAGCATAAATATTAATAATTATAAATTAAGCACCCAGATGATTTTTTTAAACCATCGAACCGATGCATTTACGCTTGCCATCAATAAATTATTAGCNTATATATATATATCTATATATATATATATATATATATATATATATATATATATATTCAAAGTTTGGTATCATCTTGCACATAGGTGCGAATGAACCCTTGACTCTAGGGGTCTTATAAATTCTATCAACCAAAACTTCACGGTAGGCGGAGGGCACACACAGACATACATATATGAAGAACATCCTCCTTACATATGAGCCTAATATACTCACCATTTATTAAGTTGTTAAAAGTGCATGGAAGTCAAATTTGGGGGCTATATTTTCTTTATTCTAGGGATAGTTTTATGTGTAAAGTAATGTTAATATACCTTACTTCATATTCCCTCTCACCCTTTCGGTTGACTTATTTTATGTTGAGCTTTAAAAAATAGGGATAATTAAGTACTGATAAGCATAAATATTAATAATTATAACTTAAGCGCTCAGGTGATTTTTTTAAACTATCGAACCGATGCATTTACACTGCCACCAATAAATTATTAGAGAGATTTTGAGAAATGAATGAAAGAGAACGGTTGATTTTGTAAATAGCAAGTTTCAGGTAGACTTTGACAAAAAAAAGATCGAGTTTGAATTTGAAATGAAAATCAAAATATTAAAATATGCAAAGAATCCTACTTTAAATTTAACCATTATTTGTTTATGGAAACTTACAACTTTAATCTTTATATGATATAACTTAATGATGACTTAAATGATTTCATTTGAATGTTTTTAGGAGCCATTGGTTGGTAAATGATTGTTCAATCAGCTTTATTAAAGCTACTAATTTATTTGCAGCCGCTCTCATGCATGATTGGATCACTACTTTATTAAAAGTTGGCTCAATTAATGTAAACAAAATCATTAAAAGGCNATGATTGTTCAATCAGCTTTATTAAAGCTAATAATTTATTTGCAGCCGCTCTCATGCATGATTGGATCACTAATTTATTAAAAGTTGGCTCAATTAATGTAAACAAAATCATTAAAAGGTCATTATATTGAAGATTAAGATTAAGGATTCATTTATTGAAGATTAAGCTTTCATTTTTCATAAATGAGAAATTAATTAAATTTCTGACATTTATTTAACAATTCAGCTAGGCATATTTAAAGCAATTTCTGATTGGTTATGAGTATGAAAAAAATTAAATAAAGTTAGTGGATAGATGTTTATCTAAAATTAAAATTAAGAATTATTTGTAATATGATTAATGTAATATTGAACTTAATCTCTCTCTCTCTCAGTCTGAAATTTAAGAATTAATAAAAGATTTTAGTACATAACTTCATGTGTCGCGTACCCGACTTGTTGGTTGGCATCCACGGTATAAATCCCCTCAGGTCGGGGGTTTGAATCCCCTCTGACGCAGTTGGCTTTAAGAAGGTGGTACTCGTATTGTTATGCACATTATCGGTAAATTGGAGGCACGTATAATAGCCTCTGGTCATTACTTTAACAAATAAATAAATAAATAAAAACATAACATCATGTTGCCTAGCGATTATGAAAATTTATCTTGTAATACAAGAATCTAACCACCATGCAAATTTATATATATATTATTAGCTGAGACCCAAACACCGATTTTCCATACGCTAAGCCCCATGATGAGAGCTCGCTCCATGTGCCTAAATATTCGAGAACCCAACGCCACTGGGAATCAAACTCGTGACCTGAAGGGATTTACAGTAAAACCTGCCAACCAACATATCACGGCTTGCGGTATATATATATATATATATATATATATATATATATATCTTAAAGATTTTGAATGCATTAGGTCATTATGTGTCATGAAATAAATGAGAAAACTGTGGATGATTTGTCATAAAACATGCAATTGATTGATTGGACAAGGAAGCTGTTCTTTAGTTGACTAGGGCTAGAGGAGCATATGGTGTAGTTAGTTCTTGTCACTTGTAGTGAAATGAGAGAAAGGTTGGGTGGTTCCTATCCTTTAATATATTTATTTATGTATATGTATTTATATTGCTGATGTAGATCATATTTTAGCATAGATTTTTTTTAGACAAAATTCTGAAAATGAACTTATTTTTCACTTTATAAAAAGGTAAATAAATGTTTTCAATAGAGTTAAAATAATGAAGCAAAAATGGGTGTTTTTTTAATGATATTATTTCATTGCTTAATTTATATTTTTTTCAATATTGTGATGGAGAAAAGGAGGTTCTTTTCTTGAAGTGTAGAATCAACACCAAAGTCTTTTGAGATCTCCATGTGTTAACTCACAGCTTTTTTGCTTCATTGACAATTTTTTTAGCGCATATTCGTATCAGCATAACGTTATNAAAGTCTTTTGAGATCTCCATGTGTTAACTCACAACTTTTTTGTTTCATTGAGAATTTTTTTAGCGCATATTCGTCTCAGCGTAACGTTAACCTCATAAGTTTGTGTGATTAATATTCGACTCATAAGTGATTCGATGATAGCAAAATTTGAGTTAATTTATAAATGATTTTGGTTAGAGTTCTATACTTTAATGATGATTTAGCTAAAACATGGTGATAATTACTAATATTAGAGCATTTGTAGCTTGAAGATGAGCTCAAAATGGTGAATCATAGTATTTCTAATGGTAATGAGAATTAAAAAATAATTAAATTTTTGTTGTATAATTATGTTTAAATTTTTATAGCTATGTTTTATCATAAATACTTAAGAGAATAATTGATAGAGTAAGTAAAATATAAAAATAATTATAATTATTTTTAATGTAAAGATAAACTTATTGTAAAATATATTAAAAGACCAAGTTAGAACTCTATTACATTAATAGTTTATGAATTAATTACATAAATCATTTTTCTTTCTTATAACACAGTCGATTAACTCAAATCATGTAACTTAAGCATCCCCTTTGTAGAATTTCACTTATGAAGCTATTCTCACACATCATTCACTTCCTCCCATTTCAAGCAAGCAACTATGGTTTTCTTTCCCCTTCTCAATCCTTCTTGGGCATTTGCACATTTAAGTATGACTTTGCACCTTTTTTTCATAAAATTGGGTTAGACTTCATCCCTTATGATTAGAACTAGCTTGTTGGTTCCATCAAGTGTGTTTTGGGTTGTTTAATGGCTTCTTTTTTGCATTTCCTTTAGGTTGAGTTATTTATTCAAAGTTGATTTCAACCTCCAATAAATTTAGCTAATGGTAAGTACTCCTTTGATTATTTCTCCCCCAATATATAAACAACCACCTCTTTTATTACTTTTATAGCAAGGTAAACCCACTCTTATGATCCATAAAGTCGTGTTTTTAAGCTCAATGGTTCCATTGAATTAGCCCGAGTGGAAAAGTGTATCTTCGGTATGCCGCCTATTTAATCTATTAAGACCAAATTTGAAGTTATGAAATTCATGTTCTCTTAAACTTTAAATGATGTGTGTGCTTTGCATCTTATTTGTGAGAAAAAATAATTGTTGGTGAATCCTTAATAAGATTATCAAACTATCTATTGATATCTTTTCAATGCATCTCCCATTGTCCTTATTTGGATTGTCTTCCATTGCTTTGACAAATCATTTTACTCATTTGAGACTTTGTTAAAAAAAAAACCTTTTAAAAGTGGATTCATCATTTACTTGCATATTAAAGCTCTCAATTGCTCAAGTATTTATTGAGATTGATATTTCTTAAAGCCTCTCCAATGTGATAAGGATTGATTTTTAATTGAGGCATTACGTTGCTTTTGAGAAGAGACAAAGCTTCTATTATCATTGTCATTTGCATAAGTAAGAAATTAAAGTTTATCAAAATTAATTTTTCTTAGGAATAAGAACTCATTAAGAATGAAAAATTTTAGCTAGCATTATGTTAACCACACTAGAAGTCTTATTCTAATATAAACTAAATAAGAAATAAAAAATTATGACAAATCTAATTTATAAATAATTTAAGACAATTGGTGATGAAATAGAGAAAAATTAAACTCAGGGTCCATTTGGGGCAGCTTATGCGTTTTAAGATAAACTGCTTATCCTGAAACGCAGGCCGTGGGCCGGCCGCAGGGGTCGACCCACGGCCTGCGTTCAGTGTAAAAACCCAAACGCAGTTTCGAATAAGCTGGCGAAACGCGCAAACCAAACGATAAGCTGCCCCAAACGAACCATCAATATCTATAAAAAAAAACCCATCATTTTAGAGATAATGTTCTTTTCCTAGAAGTCCTCTAATATTTGTGAACTAACACACTCAATTAGTCTTTTACTTAGTGAAAAAGCACAAAAATAGAGCAAGGGAACTCAAGAAAATTTTGTCTTGAAAATAAAGTGATTAATATTACAAAAGCCTTCTTAATTATAAAAATAAGAGGAAAAGACCAAAACATGTAAATTTAGCTCTATATTTAAATTTAACTACATGACCAAGAAACATTTCATGCTAAAAGCATNGTTCTATACTTTAATGATGATTTAGCTAAAACATGGTGATAATTACTAATATTAGAGCATTTGTAGCTTGAAAATGAGCTCAAAATGGTATTTTTAAAGCTATGTTTAATCATAAATACTTGAAAGAATAATTGATAGAGTAAGTAAAATATAAAAATTATTTTTAATTATTTTAATGTAAAGATAAACTTATTGTAAATATATTAAAAGACCAAGTTAGAGCTCTATCACATTAATAGTTTATGAATTAATTACATAAATCATTTTTGTTTCTTATAACATAGTCGCTTAACTCAAATCATGTAACTTAAGCATTCCCTTCGTAGAATTTCACTTATGAAGCTATTCTCACACATCATTCACTTCCTCCCATTTCAAGCAAGCAACTATGGCTTTCTTTCCCCTTCTCAATTCTTCTTGGGCATTCGCACATTTAAGTATGACTTTGCACCTTTTTTTCATAAACTTGGTTTAGACTTCATCCCTTATGATTAGAACTAGCTTGTTGGTTTCATCAAGTGTGTTTTGGGTTGTTTAATGGCTTCTTTTTTGCATTTCCTTTCGGTTGAGCCTTTTGTTGACCACTACTATTTACACTTGATGGTTTTCCCATGTCTTATTGCGCTCACTATCACTTGCCTACTTTTTTTATTTATTTATTCAAAGTTGATTTCAACCTCCAATAAATTTAGCTAATGGTAAGTACTCCTTTGATTATTTCTCCCCCAATATATAAACAACCACCTCTTTTATTACTTTTATAGCAAGGTAAACCCACTCTTATGATCCATAAAGTTGTGTTTTCAAGCTCAATGGTTCCATTGAATTAGCCCGAGTGGAAAAGCGTATCTTCGGTATGCCGCCTATTTAATCTATTAAGACCAAATTTGAAGTTATGAAATTTATGTTCTCTTAAACTTTAAATGATGTGTGTGCTATGCATCTTACTTGTGAGAAAAAAATAATTGTTGGTGAATCCTTAATAAGATTATCAAACTATCTATTGATATCTTTTCAATGCATCTCCCATTGTCCTTATTTGGATTGTTTTCCATTGCTTTGACAAATCATTTTACTCATTTGAGACTTTGTTTAAAAAAACCTTTTAAAAGTGGATTCATCAACTACTTACATATTAAAGCTCTTAATTGCTCAAGTATTTATTGAGATTGATATTTCTTAAAGCTTCTTGAATGTGATAAGGATTGATTTTTAATTGAGGCATTATGTTGCTTTTGAGAAGAGACAAAGCTTCTATTATCATTGTCATTTGCATAAGTAAGAAATTAAAGTTTATCAAAATTAATTTTTCTAAAGAATAAGAACTCATTAAGAATAAAAAATTTTAGCTAGCATTATGTTAACCACACTAGATGTCTTATTCTAATATAACTAAATAATAAATAAAAAATTATGACTAATATAATTTACAAATAATTTAAGGCAATTGGTGATGAAATAGAGAAAAATTAAGCTCAGGGTCCATTTGGGGCAGCTTGTGTGTTTCAAGATAAACTGCTTATCCTGAAACGTGGCCCGTGGGCCGGCTGCAGGGGTCGACCCGCGGCCTGTGTTTCGTGTAAAAACCCAAACGCAGTTTCAGATAAGCTGACAAAACGTGCGAACCAAACGATAAGCTGCCCCAAACGAACCATCAATCTCTATAAAAAGCCCATCATTTTAGAGAAAATGTCCTTTCCTAGAAGTCCTCGAATATTTGTGAACTAACACACTCAATTAGTCTTTTACTTAGTGAAAAAGCACAAAAATAGAGTAAGGGAACTCAAGAAAATTGTCTTGAAAATAAAGTGATTAATATTACAAAAGCCTTCTTTAATTATAAAAATAAGAGGAAAAGACCAAAACATGTAAATTTAGCTCTAAATTTAAGTTTAACTACATGACCAAGTATCATTTTATGCTAAAAGCAAGGTCAACCCAAGTTAGCCAAAAGTCAACCTGGCCTAAACAATACACCAGTCATACATGTGAGTGCAAAATATCCTAAATATACACCAGTCATACATGTGAATTAGAAAATTATGCAGCAGAAACTTCAGTGCTGGGAGAGTTACTCAACTTAGATAAATTTGGAATCCAAAATGTGAGGACTGTTGATGCTGCCGCAAACATGGCTCTCCGGGGAGCCCATTTCAAGCAAGTTGTGGCGCCGATCTGACTGTTCCAGCAGGCAACCTGGAAAACAAGAACATAAGTTCTTATGAATTTATAAATCTAACATCTCAACTTTTGTACTTACATTTATACCATTTTTTGTGTGAGAAACCTTTGCATGAAAATGTGTATTTAAGTTTTGAGAAGTCCTATTTTTTAATTGAACAAGTCAACGGTAGTTTACTGGACACTTGTCATGTCATGCATGTATCAAACAGAAGATACTACAGTGTTACACATATCAATGTCATGTCATGTTTGATGTTATAAAATGGCAGGAAACATAAAAGAAAAGTAATTATTTGGATGCCTTTGTATTAAACCTTAAAAGTCATTAAAGATGTATGTTATAGCTGTTAGTTGTGTTCGACCAGGAGGAACGACCAAGTATCTTTCTATTTGGGTATCTAGTCAGAGATTCGTTGTAAGCCCGTATCCTTTTGCTTTAGTTATGGATGATCTTACAAGACATTTATATAGAATGTACCTTGGTGTATGCTTTTTTGCTGATGATATCCTTCTTGTGGATAAGACTAGAAAAGGAGTTTAAGAAAATTATAGAGGTTTACATTTGAGTCTAAAGGCCTTCATTTGAGCAAATCTAAAATTGAATACATAGAATGTAATTTTAGTAGTAGTAACTCTATTGGCAGAGTTGTAACTATGGGTGATCAAATCATTAAAAAGTGTGAAGGTTTTAGATATCTCGGGTCTATTGTTCAAAGTGATGGTGATATGGATGGAGATGTTATCAGTATAATTCAAGTTGGTTGGTTGAAGCGGATGAATGCATCGGGTGGTCCATTGTGTGATAGAAAAATACAGCTTAGACTANATATATATATATATATATATATATATATATATATATATATATATATATATATATATATATATATATCTTAAAGATTTTGAATGCATTAGGTCATTCTATGTCATGAAATAAATGAGAAAACTGTGGATGATTTGTCATAAAACATGCAATTGATTGATTGGACAAGGAAGCTGTTCTTTAGTTGACTAAGGCTAGAGGAGCATATGGTGTAGTTAGTTCTTGTCATTTGTAGTGAAATGAGAGAAAGGTTGGGTGGTTCCTATCCTTTTATATTTATTTATGTATATGTATTTATATTGTTGATGTAGATCATATTTTAGCATAGATTTTTTTTGGACAAAATTCTGAAAATGAACTTATTTTTCACATCATAGAAAGGTAAATAAATGTTTTCAATACCTTTTTATAGAGTCAAAATAATGAAGCAAAAATGGGTGCTTTTTTAATGATATTATTTCATTGCTTAATTTATATTTTTTTCAATATTTTGATGGAGAAAAGGAGGTTCTTTTCTTGAAGTGTAGAATCAACAACAAAGTCTTTTGAGATCTCCATGTGTTAACTCACAACTTTTTTGTTTCATTGAGAATTTTTTTAGCGCATATTAGTATCAACATAACGTTAACCTCATAAGTTTGTGTGATTAATATTCGACTCATAAGTGATTTGATGATAGCAAAATTTGAGTCATTTTATAAATGATTTTGGTTAGAGTTCTATACTTTAATGATGATTTGGCTAAAACATGGTGATAATTACTAATATTAGAGCATTTGTAGCTTGAAGATGAGCTCAAAATGGTGAATCATAGTATTTCTAATAGTAATGAGAATTAAAAAATAATTAAATTTTTGTTGTATAATTATGTTTCAATTTTTAAAGCTATGTTTTATCATAAATACTTAAAAGAATAATTGATAGAGTAAGTAAAATATAAAAATTAATTTTAATTATTTTTAATGCAAAGCTAAACTTATTGTAAAATATATTAAAAGACCAAGTTAGAACTCTATTACATTAATAGTTTATGAATTAATTACTTAAATCATTTCTCTTTCTTATAACACAGTCGCTTAACTCAAATCATGTAACTTAGACATCCCCTTCGTAGAATTTCACTTATGAAGCTATTCTCACACATCATTCACTTCCTCCCATTTCAAGCAAGCAACTATGGTTTTCTTTCCCATTCTCAATTCTTCTTGGGCATTCGCACATTTAAGTATGACTTTGCACCTTTCTTTCATAAACTTGGTTTAGACTTCATCCCTTATGATTAGAACTAGCTTGTTGGTTCCATCAAGTGTGTTTTGGGTTGTTTAATGGCTTCTTTTTTGCATTTCCTTTAGGTTGAGCCTTTTGTTGACCACTACTATTTACACTTGATGGTTTTCCCATGTCTTATTGCGCTCACTATCACTTGCCTACTTTTTATTTTATTTATTCAAAGTTGATTTCAACCTCAATAAATTTAGCTAATGGTAAGTACTCCTTGGATTATTTCTTCCCCAATATATAAACAACCACCTCTTTTATTACTTTTATAGCAAGGTAAACCCACTCTTATGATCCATAAAGTCGTGTTTTTAAGCTCAATGGTTCCATTGAATTAGCCCGAGTGGAAAAGTGTATCTTCGGTATGCCGCCTATTTAATCTATTAAGACCAAATTTGAAGTTATGAAATTTATGTTATCTTAAACTTTAAATGATGTGTGCTTTGCATCTTATTTGTTTGAAAAAAATATTTGTTGGTGAATCCTTAATAAGATTATCAAAATATCTATTGATATTTTTTCAATGTATCTCCCATTGTCCTTATTTGGATTGTTTTCCATTGCTTTTGACAAATCATCTTACTCATCTGAGACCTTGTTAAAAAAAAACCTTTTCAAAGTGGATTCATCAACTACTTACATATTAAAGCTCTCAATTGCTCAAGTATTTATTGAGATTGATATTTCTTAAAGCTTCTCAAATGTGATAAGAATTGATTTTTAATTGAGGCATTATGTTGCTTTTGAGAAGAGACAAAGCTTCTATTATCATTGTCATTTGCATAAGTAAGAAATTAAAGTTTATCAAAATTAATTTTTCTAAAGAAATAAGAACTCATTAAGAATGAAAAATTTTAGCTAGCATTATGTTAACCACACTAGATGTCTTATTCTAATATAAACTAAATAAGAAATAAAAAAATTATGACTAATCTAATTTATTAATAATTTAAGGCAATTTGTGATGAAATAAAGAAAAATTAAACTCAGAGTCCGTTTGGGGCAGCTTGTGTGTTTCAAGATAAACTGCTTATCCAGAAACGCGGCCCGCGGGCCGGCCGCAGGGGTTAACCAGCGGCCTGCGTTTAGTGTAAAAACCCAAACACAGTTTCGAATAAGCTGGCGAAACGCGCAAACCAAACAATAAGCTGCCCCAAACGAACTATCAATCTCTATAAAAAGCCCATCATTTTAGAGATAATGTTCCTTTCTTAGAAGTCCTCTAATATTTGTGAGCTAACACACTCAATTAGTCTTTTACTTAGTGAAAAAGCACAAAAATAGAGTAAGGGAACTCAAGAAAATTGTCTTGAAAATAAAGTGATTAATATTACAAAAGCCTTCTTTAATTATAAAAATAAGAGGAAAAGACCAAAACATGTAAATTTAGCTCTAAATTTAAGTTTAACTACATGACCAAAAAACATTTTATGCTAAAAGCATGGTCAACCCAAGTTAGCCAAAAGTCAACCTGGCCTAAACAAATACATCAATCATACATGTGAGTGCAAAATATCCTAAATATATATTTTGAATTAGAAAATTATGCAGCAGAAACTTCAGTGCTGGGAGAGTTACTCAACTTCGATAAATTTGGAATCCAAAATGTGAGGACTGTTGATGCTGCTGCAAACATGGCTCTCCGGGGAGCCCATTTCAAGCAAGTTGTGGCACCGATCTGACTGTTCCAGCAGGCAACCTGGAAAACAAGAACATAAATTCTTATGAATTTATAAATCTAACATCTCAACTTTTGTACTTACAATTATACCATTTTTTGTGTGAGAAACCTTTGCATGAAAATGTGTATTTCAGTTTTGAGAAGTTCAAGTGATAGTAAGTCATGTAAATATGAAATTTTAGGTGATAGATGTGTAAATAAATAAATAATTGTTGTATGTATGTAAATGCCCCTATTTTTAATTGAACAAGTCAACGGTAGTTTACTGGACACTTGTCATGTCATGCATGTATCAAACAGAAGATACTAAAATGTTACACATATCAGTGTCATGTCATGTTTGATGTTATAAAATGTCAGGAAACATAAAAGAAAAGTAATTATTTGGATGCCTTTGTATTAAACATTAAAAGTCATTAAAGATGTATGTTATAGCTGCTGGTTGTGTTCGACCAGGAGGATCGACCAAGTATCTTTCTATTTGGGTATCACGTCAGAGATTCGTTGTAAGCCCACATCCTTTTGCTTTAGTTATGGATGCTCTTACAAGACATTTATATAGAATAAACCTCGGTGTATGCATTTTGCTGATGATATCCTTCTTGTGGATAGGGCTGTCAGNAGCCCCGACAGCTGTCGTTGACAATTAGAATTCACGATCGGCTACTAGAGTTCGCCAACGACAAACATCAGCTACAGCCAAATAGTTGTAATATCCTTCAACTATGGCTATTGTAACCAACTATCTTTGTTATAGCCTCTAAATATGAATATCGTGTTCACCAACTATAGTATTTGTATCCAACTACGAGCGTCATGGCCCCACCAAAAATATTGAAGTCGAACTATAGCAGATATAGTCCAAATTATATTTATACAATTATGCATGTTAGGTTATTACAAAACAGTTATGATTTCAACATCATCTAATTATCTCATCGTCCTTAATTCAAGTGAAAAGTGAACCTCCATACACTTGATTATATCGTGGATTATTTTAAGTGGGATAGGCTCAATGATTTTTTCTCTTTAAAAGTTTTTTTCGCGTAAAAAATCTTGGTCTCTTCTCTTACAACTTTTTTTTATCTATATATGTGTTAGATCTTAGTACAAAGCTAAGAGGTTAAATTATCACTCTACTATTGTAAATTTTCTAACATGTAACAATTTGACGTTGATTGTGGGAACTAATCTCACTTTTTTTAAGGCTCCTAAGCATAACATTTGCAATAATGGAACCGCCCACTCTAACAACCATTGTTTTAATGGATGATCATGAAATCAGGACGTCATGTTACTGCTTCTGTTTCACCGGATAGAAATGACTCTACTGCAAAGAAGTCTCATCTTTACTCTTGAAAGGCCATGTGCATATCATAGAGGAATATCAAAATGAGATAATTCAACTCTCATGCAACAACAACATCAATGCCAACTAGTGGAGCTTCCTTGCCAAAAGATCAATCACTGATTGGAGAAGCACAACTAAAGAACGCTCTTCCAACACAGCCTCCTCATATTAGAGTTCCNTGTAAATATGAATGTTTAGAGGTTAGATATATAAATAAATAAGAATTATGTGGTAAGTAAGTAAATGCCCTTTAAAAAAACATGCCAATGAAATTGCACAACTTGCAAAAAAATTTCAATCAATTCACACCCAAGTGCAATTCTTATTCTTCATTCAAATTTGAAAGTTAGATTAAATTTCATGTCTGAAATTTAGAAATNTATATATATATATATATATTGTAGTTTCTATTGTATGCCTTTAATGTTCACAGTTAACAGCACCCCTTACTGTTCATATGAACAGTAGATGCCCCGATCCATTTAACAAAAAGAGAAATTTACATTTATACCTCACAGTTCTCATAAAGTTTGATATTTACACTCACAAAATCTTGGTGTCATGAGCTTATGCGTGAAAAGGTGTACTTCATTTTTAAAAAGGTAAAGATATGATATTTTTGATGTGATGTTAAAGATTTGAGTGATATACATGTAAATATGAATGTTTGGAGGTTAGATGTATAAATAAATAAGAATTATGTGGTAAGTAAGTAAATGGCCTTATAAAAAACATGCCAATGAAATTGCACAACTTTCAAAAAAATTTCAATCAATCCACACCCAAGTACAATTCTTATTCTTCATTCAAATTTGAGAGTTAGATTAAATTTTATGTCTGAAATTTAGAAATGAATTTTAATTTAAATTTTTGAATTTGAATGCATAAACATCTTATTATTTTCTGAACGTCATTGATTTTCACCAGTAAACTATCAAAAATTCAATCTCAATTACTATATCTTCCCCACCAACCCAAATTCTACCCTCAGATCTCCACAAAATCAATCATATTCAAATTTGAAGTCAAAGTTAGTTGGATTCCCAAATTCTGTGTGTGTGCGCGCGCGCGCGCATATAAGTTCGTATGTACGTCGTGTATGTGCGTTCATACATACGAATGTTCATGTGTGTGTGTGTGGGTGTGTACCAATTCAATGGAGTCTATGCAGCAGAAGGATGTAGCGCAAGCAAGTGGGGGAGCAAGCGGACCTTTGAGAGAACAAGAGCAAGAAAGAGGAAGGTAGAGAGCGAGCAGTTGAACAAGGCGAGATGAGGCATGTGATATTGAGACGAGGGGTGCCATAACGGCGAAAAGCAGGGGTCTAGCCGGTATGTGTGACTAAGTGAGGAACAAAGGAAAGGTGTAGAGCATAAATAAATCCTCTCGGAAAGCCTACAATAAATTTTTTAGTTAATTCATAAACTATAGGATGAAAATCCTAGAGTAATATTTCAAAGGATGCTTTAAGGATTGTTGCGGAAGAGAAAATAGATCAATAAAAGGAATATTGGTATTTTGCAAAACTTGGAAAACAAAATATAAGTTCAGAAATTTTATTTGATGAAAACAAATAAAGTCAATTTAGGATCCCCATTTTTTCATAATATCTATAAACACAAGGTTTATATTCTAAACACAAAGAAATTTTGTGAGAATTTCAACGCATAGGAAAAGATCGAATCAAGAGAAGGAATAATAGAGCTATGCATTTGATTTATAATTTCATTTAAGTTAAAAAGAGGCTGAAATCTTAAAATTAAGATTATGACAATTTTAATTTTGTAAATTTAGGAGTTTGATTTTGATAGAATAAATTAATCAATAGAATAAGCAAAAATTTATATCTCCGTAAAACAGGATTAAGATGTACATTAAATAAGATAAATGAAATTTAAGAACTTTAAAGGACTAAAAATCTAAAAATAAGAATTAATCAAGTAAAATGATATGATAGAATGAAAAAAAAAATCAATGGGTAATATAACTAAATTGTAATAAAGGAAATATAAGAAGAAAATTACATAATTAATTAACATAATTATATATGGTCTTATTAAACTATAGTTGTCGCACTTCTCTAACATGTAATGCATTGATTAATATAGACTTTTATATAAGCATTGGACAGTACTAAAATTTTTAGTTGCCATTGAAAAATGATTTTGAATGATTACTTTCTCTTAATTTAATAAAAGTCTCCATATTATTTAGAGGTTAAATTATAATTAATTTTGATGTCATCAACAAAATTGTATCATCACACGCAAATCTCAAGGGATCTTGAGCAAGAAATATTCCAAATTCAAGATCATTTGAGCCCGATTTCAGCAAATTTATAGTCAAACTGAGCGTCTTGATAAAACGAGCTTAATGACACAAAGTGATCCAATCTGAGTTCAAATCAGCCTATATCGAACACCTGAAAGACTTTAATGAATCAATTGGAAAGTCAAACGATCTTAAGATTTTAGATGTTTATAGTCAAATTAAGCGTCTCAACGAGAGAAATTCAACCCACCAAAGAACATCCAACTCTGATGTCATTAAGACACCTAAATGTTGAAAAAACTATCTATCGCTAGNTAAAAGTCTCCATATTATTTAGAGGTTAAATTATAATTAATTTTGATGTCATCAACAAAATTGTATCATCACGCGCAAATCTCAAGGGATCTTGAGCAAGAAACATTCCAAATTCAAGATCATTTGAGCCCCGATTTCAGCAAATTTATAGTCAAACTGAGCGTCTTGATAAGACGAGCTTAATGACACAAAGTGATTAGGGGTGTAAACGAGCCGAACACGAGCGACCGTTTATATTTCGAGCTCAAAAAGTGTGTTCGTGTTCGGCTCGTTTGCTTAACGAGCTGAACACGAGCTGTTCACGAACAAAGAGTCCTTTTAACAACCCTAATCATGTAGCTATAAGACAATAAGAAATTGAGCAAGATTTAAAAATTATTATTTATATTTTAAAAACTAATTTAATAATTTTTATTCTATTTTCTTAATCAATATTTTAATTGATTATAAATCCTTGTAGTCTNAGCCGAACACGAGCTTCTTAACGAGCCGAACACGAGCTGTTCGCGAACAACGAGCCGTTTTGATAGCCCTAAAAGTGATCCAATCTAAGTTCAAATCAGCCTAAATCGAACACTTGAAAGACTTTAATGCATCAATTGAAAAGTCAAATGATCTTAAGATTTTGTATGTTTGTAGTCAAATTAAGTGTCTCAAAGAGAGAAATTCAACCCACCAAGGAACATTCAGCTCTGATGTCATTAAGACACCTAAATGTTGAAAAAACTATCTATCGCCAAATAGAGTGTTTTGGGAGATCAAATTAAACAAAATACCCCTCTTAAAAATTATAAATAGGCCCTTGTTCTTCACTTGAAGGGGAGAGGAGGGGTGGTGAGAATAATAGTGAGCCGACTACTAAAGCTTAATTCTTGAAGCCCCGACAGCTGTTGTTGACAATTAGAATTCACGGTTGGCTACTAGAGTTCGCTAACGACAAACATCAGCAATTGCTACAGCCAAATAGTTGTAATATCCTTCAACTATGGCTATTGTAACCAACTATCTTTGTTATAGCCTCTAAATATGAATATCGTGTTCACCAACTATAGTATTTGTATCCAACTACGAGCGTCATAGCCCCACCAAAAATATTGAAGTTGAACTATAGCAGATATAGTCCAAATTATATTATACAATTTTGCATGATAGGTTATTACAAAACAGTTATGATTTCAACATCATCTAATTATCTCATCATCCTTAATTCAAGTAAAAAGTGAACCTCTGTACACCTGATTATATCGTGGATTATTTTAAGTGGGACAGGCTCAATGATTTTTTCCCTTTAAAAGTTTTTTCCGCGTAAAAAATCTTGGTCTCTTCTCTTACAACTTTTTTTTATCTATATGTGTGTTAGATCTTTGTACAAAGCTGTGGTTAAATTATCACTCTACTATCGTAAATTTTCTAACATGCAACAATTTAACGTTGTTTGTGGGAACTAGTCTCACTTTTTTTAAGGCTCCTAAGCATAACATTTGCAATAATGGAACTGCCCACTCTAACAGCCATTGTTTTAATGGATGATCATGAAGTCAGGACGTCATGTTATTGCTTCTGTTTCACCGGATAGAAATGACTACTGCGAAGAAGTCTCATCTTTAGTCTTGAAAGGCCATGTGCATATCATAGAGGAATATCAAAATGAGAAAATTCAACTCTCATGCATGGCTCGACAACAAAATCAATGCCAACTAGTGGAGCTTGCTTGCCAAAAGATCAATCATTGATTGGAGAAGCCCAACTAAAGAACGCTCTTCCAACAGCGCCTCCTCATATTAGAGTTCCCTCCCATCCTGGATAAGAAGCTGACATCGTTAATACTATCAAATCCACACTCATCTCCCTCATCGGCCTCCAAATCAACTTTGCACTATCACTTTCATTGAATCATGTCACCAAATTAAGGAAGAAATGAAAAGTCTAATTTGGATGGGACATTTGTGTTGCTTTACATAAAATAGCCCCAACTCAGGGCAACAAATTCAAAAGCAACAACAAAAAAATTATCAAATCGCTTTCTTGAATATGACTGTAAGAAAGTGCGGTCAATCTCGACCGACAGCTTAGTCTCAAGAAACATAAAATATTTATGGCCTCTTATTTTAGGTTTAATTGATCACAGGAAAACCCGATTCGACCTCCTCCACACAAGTTAACTCGTCAAGCAAATGTTTCGACTAAAAACCTGGGATAGGTCAGAAATTCTTGGTGGATTACATTTGACCTCATTCCCACAGGTTAAAGTCATCTAGCAAATGTTCTGACTAAAAACCTACGATATGTAAAAAAATCCTTGATTGATTACGTTCAATCTCGTCCACACAAGTTAACATTGTTGAATCATGCCCCGACCAACAATCTAGGATAGATTTAACATCATTGGTGAATTTCTCCTGACATTGTATATACAAATGATTTCAAATTGGTCAAACATTTTTGGTAGATTTCTCATAGCTTCTTATATAAAAATGGCCTCAAATCAGTCAAATATCCTTAGTGGNTAGTGGAAGATAAGGTCTCCACTTATATCTCTGGAAGACACGCCCAATGATAATCTTGATGAGAAACTATTGGTGATCATAATCTTCATTAGAAAGACCCATTAAGGGTAAGTGGCAGACCCAAACTTCACTTATACCATTAGAAGAGGGAGTATTAAGGGCAAGTGGCAACTTACTATCAATTAACAAGCTCACTCGAAACGAGTATTTTGTTATTAATTTGTCATATAATATGTCACTTTCGACATTTGAATTCGAAGAAGATGATTGAAATAGTTAGTGGCAGGATGGCAATTTCTATTAACAAAAATTAATTAGAAGGCCTTCGTTCAGATTTCCCAAGTAAGAGCAGTTGGTAGTTAGATAGCCCAAGAGTTAATAGGTCTTTGACAATAAATGCTAAGCCTAATATAGAAGAGGGAGTTTTTATTTTTCGGAGTTACAATTTCAGGTTATACTTAAAAGGGCTTAAGGATTCTCTGATTTAGGTGTGAAGTGGGGAGAGAACCATAGAATTGTCAAAGATTTTGCTAAGATTGGTTGCAAAATCTTTTCAAAAAGTATAGATTTTAAATAATGTTCATGAAACTCCTAAAACCCTTAGTGGTGAATGATCAAACGGAAGAAATTCATATCTCATAAAATGCTGGTTGGAGGTTTTTGAAAATCTGTCAAGGGAAAAAATGGGTGTTTGGATGCCAACAGTTGGAGTGTAAAACAAATGCACGGTAAAATTTTACAGTATTTGAAATGCAAAAATTATAATTTTTATGTGTGGGCACGTGTGTTTATAGAAAAAAGCCCATTCTTTACATGATTAGTTTCTTATGTTGCCACCTTCAAATGCAATATCAAGATTATTGATGTTGATTAACAATCTGCGAATAGCATAACAATATAATTTAGTAATTTCTATAACAATTTGATCATTAATCAAACTTGATAAAAAAAATTAAAAGCTTATAATACCCTTACACTAGAAAATATTCGTCCAAAAAAATCAAATCAATAAATTGTTTTAGATGTTTCTTTATATATGGCAAAAAATATCATCTAATTTGAATGCTCTACCATGAAATTAATGAATCATAAATCTCACTATCTAAATTAAACTCTGATGCNATGGCAAAAAATATCATCTAATTTGAATGCTCTACCATGAAATTAATGAATCATAAATCTCACTATCTAAATAAAACTCTGATGCAGTGAATCCTCTTATAAGCACCAGCTGCTATATCCTTTATTTCTTTAAAAGTAATTTATTACAAACTAATACTGAATATTAAACCTCTATTTGTGTTTAGCTTATTTCTTATTATACGTATATAAGGTTATGTTGATAGTGGAAGCACGATACCTATAAATTTGTTGTAAACGTTTGAGCTGGCACCTTCTGCTTGATAATGATTATGGAAGAATAGTATCTGTTGATAATGTCGATTGCTATCAGAGTGGCATTATGGCGGATGGCAGGAAACTACAGCGAGCAACGATAATCGACGTTGGGAAATTCTACACGAAATGCAAGCTTCCCTCACCAAACAGATAGATCAACTTACCATGGAATTTCAACAATTCGTTGGTGAGGTCATGCGAGAGTTACGAACTCTCAAGAACAGCGGATTCATCCCACCGACAACCACACCAGCCGTTCCGGCAACCATACCTTCGATGGATGAATCTACTGCAGTTAATCATGCTCTGCGGCGTCACCGAAGGGACGATTTACCGGTGCTCTCGAGCTTCCTGAATTCGACGAGGAACGAAACCCTCATCGACGGAGCTACATTTCATATTCAGAATCAGGAGAGGAGCCTATTGTGATGGAGAATGCTCGGCATCTTCGAATATATCCAGACCGGGGCTACGAAAACTTCAAGATAACCATTTTTTTATGGTCATCTTCACATTGAAGACTATCTCAACTGGGAACATCAGTCTAGACATTCTTCGATTATATGGATATTCCTCCAGAAAAACAGGTAGATATATGGCTTGCAAACTCAAGGGAGGTGATGGAGATTGGTGGCAACAACTAATGCAATCTAGGAGACATGACGGTAAATGAAATGTGAAAAACTGGGTGAGTATAAAACAGCTTCTCCGCAGCCACTTTCTTCCATATGATTACAAACCATAATTATATTTGCAATATCAGTGTTGTGTCCAAGGAAGCCAAACAGTCAGCAATTACATAGAGGAATTCTATAAATTAAATGCTCGAAACAATTTAAATGAATTGAAACAGCAAATAGTTGCTCGATATATGGGAGGGCTCAAAGACACAATACAGGACAAACTAGAAATGAATTTGATATGGCCATTATCTCAGGCTATTAATTTAGCCTATAAGGTCGAACTACAACTCAATCATTCAAACAAATCTTCAGCACTGAGAAGAAATTTTAGCGAACAGTCAACTGAAACAACAAGGAACGGATCTATCATCGTGAAGTCGAGCCCCCTTCAGTCCCAAAACACTAACAGCCTCACAGGATCTAATGAACTGAAAGCTACTATCAAACAAACCCACAATCGTGACACTATATACAATAAACCTGGACCATCTAAGTGTTTTCGTTGCTTCCAACCCGGCCACCGTTCTAATGAATGTCTTAATAGGAGATAATTACAATTAGTTGAAGGAGAAAACAATGAAGAATATGCTCGTGAATTTCCATTTTCCAATGAGGAATGTGAAGATGCATCGGGAGATGATGGGGAATCTAGAGAAAATTTTAGTATCGCCTAATCAAAAAGGGAGTTGAGGTTCTTGTAATGGACAAGTGCAAGGTAACTTTTTCCATTGGAAAGAATTTTATTTGTGAAGTTTTATGTGATGTTTTAGAAATGGATGTATGTCTCTCATTTTGTGAAGGCCATGGCAATTCGGTGTGGGAGCTTAGTATGATTGTTGAGCCAATGCGTATTCCATTGCTCGAAATGAAAGAAAATTTAGACCTACGCATCCAATGGAGAAGGCAAGCACCGAAAAAAGCTCGGCCTATACTGATGTAACTTTGCTCCAAATTACTAGCATCTTATAAGAGTGAGAATCACATGTTTATTGTCCTGGTGACTAAATCAAACATAAGCAGTTCGAGAATGCCTGAAAAAGTGGAAAAATCATTATGTCAATTTACAAATGTATGGCCGGCTGACTTGCCTAACCAACTACCTCCTCTACGCTTCATTCAACATCAAATCGACTTTATTCCAGGTTCTACAATACCTAATCAACCTCGCTATAAGATGAATCGAAAAGAACATCAAATATTAAAAGAGTGTTAAAGATCTGCAGCGGAAAACATTCATTTGGCATAGTTTTAGTCCATGTGTTGTCCTAGCTCTCATCATACTAAAAAAAATGGTTCATGGCGAATGTGCATTGACAGTAGAGCAATTAATAAAATTACTGTTAAATTTCGTTTTCCGATGCCACACCAAGACGAAATTCTCAACATATTAGGTGGAGTCAATTATTTCTCGAAACTAGATTTTCGCGGCAGTTATCATCAAATAAGAATTCGTGAAGGTGACAAAAGGAAAACGGCGTTCGAGACCCGAGAAGGCCTATATGAATGGCGAGTTACGCCATTTGGCCTATGTAATGCTTGAAGCACATTCATGAGACTAATGCATGAGGTACGCAAACCTTTCCTTGGATATTTTTGTGTGGCATATTTTGATGATATACTTGTGTATAGTCATTCTTTGGATGCTCATTTACACCACTTAAAACTGATTTTAACGACTCTTCGTGATCACAAGCTTTCTCTAAATCTTCCCAAGTGTGAGTTTGCGAAGGAAGAGGTGCAGTTTTTGGGCTTTATTAGGTCCAAACAGGGAATTAAAACTTATCTGAGAAAGGTGAAAACTATCAATTCTTGGCCAAAACCAACAAATTTTACTGAAGTATGAAGCTTTCATGAACTCATTAATTTCTATCGTCGATTCATTCAAAATTTCAGCGTCATTGTAGCTCCATTTATGGATTGTTTAAAGCAGAAATTATTTTTCTTGGGTGATAAACTACACCTAAGTTCTGAACCAATTCTAGCGATGCCATACTTCGATAAACCATTCCAAGTGGAGATAGATGCCTCTATTATAGGAAGAGGAGCAATTCTATCTCAAGAAAAACGACTTATTGAATTTTTCAGTGAGAAACTTAGTGGCCCGTTGCTGAAATGGTCCACATACGAGCAAGAATTATATGTTGTGGTTCAGGCTCCCAAACAATGGGAACATTATTTAATTTCAAAAGAGTTTATGCTTTTTAGTGACCATCAATCATTACAATATTTACAAACTCAAAAGAATTTAAATCGGATACATATGAGATGGATTGTATTTCTCCAAAAGTTTGGTTTTGTATTGAAACACAAATTTGGCCATAGCAATCGAGTTGCAGACGCTCTAAGCCGAAGAATGAGTTTTCTAGTTGTTGTCCGATCGCTAATTACAAGTATGGAATCACTTTGTGAGCAAAATGAAGATGATGAGGATTATTCAATTCCATGGTCATAGTGCATTGAGAAAAGGACAGCGGGCGATTATTCCATTCAACGGGGATTCCTCTTCAAAGGCAATCAACTTTGTATTCCAAAGACCTCCCTTCAGCATCAGCTCATTCAAGAAATGTACAGTGCTGAGTTGGTCGTTCATGTGGGAAGAGAAAAGATACTAGCTTTGTTTCAAGCAAGATTCTTTTGGCCCGGACTTCGTTGAGATGTCTGTCGCTTTGTTGAGAAGTGCCAAATTTACCAAAACTTTAAGGGTGTCACTCAGAACACTGGCCTATATACTCCACTACCGATTCCAGATTCAATCTGGGAAGATCTTAGTTTAGACTTTATTTTGGGTCTTCCAAAAACAAAAAGTGGTATTGATTCTGTTATGGTGGTGGATGATAAATTCTCAAAAATGACCCATTTTATCGCCTGCAAGAAGACATTTGATGCAATCAATGTCGCAAAACTTTTTTTAAGGAAATAGTCCGTCTACATGGCATTCCAAGGAGTACAACTTCATATCGTGATTTCAAGTTTGTTAGTTGTATTTGTCGTGACTTGTGGAAAAGATTACAAACAAAACTAAAATTTAGTTCAATCTATCATCCACAATCTGATGGACAAACTGAAGTGGTAAACCGTTCGTTAGGAAATATGATTTGATGTCTTGAAGGTGGGCATCTAAAGCAATGGGACAATATCTTGAGTCAAGCGGAAATTGCTTTTGATGTTATGACAAATAGAACTATAGGAAAGACGCACTTCAGTTTTGTGTATACTAAAGAACCAAATCATACAGTTGATGTCATTGTAATCCCAAACCGAAGAGTTCTCAAGCGATCAAAATGGCAAGTAACTTTGAAATGATGTTATGACAAATAGAACTATAGGAATGATGATAGTGAGCGCAATAAGCTTATTTTCATGGTTGATAGGACATACTCTAAGCTAAAACCATGAAATTTTGGGTCATTTCCTATTGAAACAAAGATTAATGATAATGTGTAATTGGTGACACTTCCTCCTGATTTGAATATCTCTTCCACCTTCAATGTAGCTTATCTATAAAAGTATCAACCACCGGACGATAGATGTGTGCAAATCACGGAACTCGAGTCAAATTCTTCTGAATCAGAGGAGAATCTAATGCAGTGAATCCTCTTATAAGCAACAACTGCTATATCCTTTATTTATTTATCAGTATTTTATTACTAATTAATACTGAATATTAAACCTCTATTTGTGTTTCGCTTATTTCTTATTATACGTATGTACGGTTGTGCTGATAGTGTAGGCACGATACCTATATTTGTTGTACCCGTTTGAGTAGGCACCTTTTGCTTGCTAATGATTATGGAAGAATAGTTTCTGCTTCTCTATTTCCTGTTCCTCGTCTCCTTCTGTTTTGTAGTTGTGCCAGACTCACTAAAAAAACCATTCAATGGAATGTTACTTTTCTACGATTGATGCATGACCAAATTAACTTGAAAATTGGCATCAAACAACTTATTCATATGAAATTTATGGAAGATGGTCAATTAGACATTACATGATTGAAAAGAAGATAAAATAAAATACACACACGCGCACACACGCACACAAATAACCCCTCTATGTATGTATATATCTATGTAGCTGATTGCTTCATGGTGTGCAATTAATATAATAGCTTTTAACATAAAGCTCCTAAACTTTTGGAATAATACTGAGAATGCAACTATCATATGTTTCAAAGTTTGAATTTTGCACAGTAAAAATTGTAGAATTGCTAAACCTTATTCCAAAAATTGTTTGGTGCCTTCGAATTAGTGATAGAAAAGATTGCATGTAGAGAATAAGGACTGTATATAATGAAGAGAATGGCTGTTATAGGTTATAATGGTGATAAAGGTGGCAAAAATAGGTTTACTCTTCATCCCTCTTCAATGTACCCTAACTTTCTCAATTTTTGCGCAACTTGGCTCACTCCATTCATTCTCCTTACTATGTACCCTCACCCTACTCACTACAGCCTCAAGACCCTCAACACTGGATAGCTCGTTTCTTTTTCAAAAAAGGAACATAATAGCAATACAAATCAAAGAAATAGGAACAATTAATAATGCTCAAATCAGATAAACACTGCAGCAATTCCAGAAGGGTCTTGTACTAGGAATTTAATCATAATTTTTTTCGCCCTAATGACCTACTTCAAGCGGCTAGGATTTAATGTCTTCTAAAAAGCATTAAACAAAGTTTAAAATTCTCTCATCCAAAGAAAATAATGTCTGAATATGTAAGAAAAAAGTAAAAGCACGCTAGTTCTAGGACTACACCAACGCTTTTCTTGGCCTTTATCATAAATTGAACAAAACTATAAAATGAAACTGAAAACAAAGACACAAGACAGAGGAAGCATCTAAGACCACCCTCGTAGAGATCGTAGAGAGCGAACCCTCTAATTGGTGGAGGGTTCGATAAATGCTGCTCCCCATAATTGGCATCCGTCCTCGTAGAGATCGAACCCGAGTCAGAGGGGTCTTATGACTAACAACGCAACTGCCTACCAACTTGTCACCCAATGACGCACATGTGTGCACCGGGTGTAGGTGAGTTGGTGCAGCTTTTCATAAGTCCCCTCTCGACCCGGGTTCAAATACTCGACCAAACGGGATTTGANAATTCAAAGTTTTGGTGTTAGATATCTAAATACAAATGAATTATGTGGTATGTATGTAAATCTTCCAAAAATTAAAAAATAAAGGAGCATTTACATACACAATTCTTATCAATTTATAATTTTGCCACCTAAACTTTCATACTTACACGCATAACACTCAAATATTTTACAGCGCATCGAAAGTACCACCCTCAGTCTTTTTAAAAGTGAAATACACCTTTCATGCATAGATTGATGGCACTCGGGCGCTATGAGTGTAAATGACAAACTTCAGGTGTTTGATATGTAAATGTATTGGAATTGTGTGGCATGTATGTATGTAAATTTCACTAAAATAAAAAGATAAAAAAAGAAAGAAAAATGGGTATATAACCCTCTGTTTCCATGTTTCCATNGTTTTGGTGTTAGATATCTAAATACAAATGAATTATGTGGTATGTATGTAAATCTTCCAAAAATAGAAAAAATAAATAAAGGAGCATTTACATACACAATTCTTATATATCTATAATTTTGACACCTAAACTTTCATACTTACACGCATAACACTCAAATATTTTACAGCGCATAAAAAATACCACCCTTAGTCTTTTTAAAAGTGAAATACACCTGCTATGAGTGTAAATGACAAACTTTAGGTGTTTGATATGTAAATATATTGGAATTGTGTGGCATGTATGTATGTGGCCAAACCATACATATTTCCACAATTCCTTTGCCCTTCCAGCATTTTGCATTTATTTCGTACAATTCCCAGCGCTCCCAGCCACCAAACAGCCAAAGAGACTGAGGGTAATTCCCAGAGCTGTAATGTTCACAATTCCCAGCTTTTCAAAAAAAAAAATCTTGTAGTTTCTATTGTATGCCTTTAATGTTCACAGTTAATAGTACCCCTCTTACTGTTCATATGAACAGTAGATGCCCTGATCCATTTAGCAAAAAGAGAAATTTACATTTATACCTCACAGTTCTCATAAAGTTTGATATTTACACTTGTAAAATCTTGGTTTCATGAGCTTATGCGTGAAAAAAAGGTAAAGATGATGATATTTTTGATGTGATGTTAAAGATTTGAGTGATATATNTCCCAGCTTTTCAAAAAAAAAAATCTTGTAGTTTCTATTGTATGCCTTTAATGTTCACAGTTAATAGTACCCATTACTGTTCATATGAACAGTAGATGCCCCGATCCATTTAGCAAAAAGAGAAATTTACATTTATACCTCACAGTTCTCATAAAGTTTGATATTTACACTTATAAAATCTCGGTGTCATGAGCTTATGCGTGAAAAGGTGTACTTCATTTTTAAAAAGGTAAAGATGATGATATTTTTTATGTGATGTTAAAGATTTGAGTGATATACATGTAAATATGAATGTTTAGAGGTTAGATATATAAATAAATAAGAATTATGTGGTAAGTAAGTAAATGCCCTTAAAAAAAACGTGCCAATGAAATTGCACAACTTGCAAAAAAATTTCAATGAATCCACACCCAAGTACAATTCTTATTCTTCATTCAAATTTGAAAGTTCGATTAAATTTTATGTCTGAGATTTAGAAATGAATTTTAATTTCAATTTTTGAATTTGAATGCATAAACATCTTATTATTTTCTGAACGACATTGATTTTCACCAGTAAATTGTCAAAAATTCAATCTCAATTACTGTATCTTCCCCACCAACCCAAATTCTACCCTCATATCCACAAAATCAGTCATATTCAAATTTGAAGTCAAAGTTAGTTGGATTCCAAATTCTAAGTTGATCCAATAAACTTAAAAGCTTAGAGGCACACGAATATATATATATATATCTGTGTGTGTGTACATACATATAAGTTCGTATGTACGTCGTGTATGTGCGTTCATACATACGAATGTTCATGTGAGTGTGTGTGGGTGTGTACCAATTCAATGGAGTCTATGCAGCAGAAGAATGTAGCGCAAGCAAGTGGGGGAGCAAGCGGACCTTTAAGAGAACAAGTGCAAGAAAGAGGAAGGTAGAGAGCGAGCAGTTGAACAAGGCGAGATGAGGCGTGTGATAGTGAGGCGAGGGGTGCCATAACANTCATTGATTTTCACCAGTAAATTGTCAAAAATTCAATCTCAATTACTGTATCTTCCCCACCAACCCAAATTCCACCCTCATATCCACAAAATCAGTCATATTCAAATTTGAAGTCAAAGTTAGTTGGATTCCCAAATTCTAATTTGATCCAATAAACTTAAAAGCTTAGAGGCACACTGATATATATATATATATATGTGTGTGTGTACATACATATAAGTTTGTATGTACGTCGTGTATGTGCGTTCATACATACGAATGTTCGTGTGTGTGTGTGTGTGTGTGTGTGTGTGTGGGTGGGTGTACCAATTCAATGGAGTCTATGCAGCAGAAGCATGTAGCGCAAGAAAGTGGGGGAGCAAGCGGACCTTTGAGAGAACAAGAGTAAGAAAGAGGAAGGTAGAGAGCGAGCAGTTGAACAAGGCGTGATGAGGCATGTGATAGTGAGGCGAGGGGTGCCATAACGGCGAAAAGCAGGGGTCTAGCCGGTATGTGCGACTAAGTGAGGAACAAAGGAAAGGTGTAGAGCATAAATAAATCCTCTCTTCCCATTCAAAAGCCAGGAAAGCCTACAATAAATCTTTTAGTTAATTCATAAACTATAGGATGAAAATCCTAGAGTAATCTTTCAAAGGATGCAGAGAAAATAGATCAATAAAGGAATATTGGTATTTTGCAAAACTTGGAAAAGAAAATATTAAGTTTAGAAATTTTATTTGATGAAAACAAATAAAGTCAATTTAGGATCCANGCCTACAATAAATCTTTTAGTTAATTCATAAACTATAGGATGAAAATCCTAGAGTAATCTTTCAAAGGATGCTTTAAGGATTGTTGCGGAAGAGAAAATAGATCAATAAAGGAATATCGGTATTTTGCAAAACTTGGAAAACAAAATATAAGTTTAGAAATTTTATTTGATGAAAACAAATAAAGTCAATTTAGGATCCCCATTTTTTCATAATATCTATAAACACAAGGTTTATATTCTAAACACAAAAAAATTTTGCGAGAATTTCAACGCATAGGAACGAATCAAGAGAAGGAATAATAGAGCTATGCATTTGATTTATAATTTCATTTATGTTAAAAAAAAAGAGGCTGAAATCTTAAAATTAAGATTATGACAATTTTAATTTTGTAAATTTAGGAGTTTGATTTTGATAGAACAAATTAATCAATAGAATAAGCTAAAATTTATATCTTCGTAAAACAGGATTAAGTTTTACATTAAATAAGATAAATGAAATTTAAGAACTTTAAAGGGCTAAAAATCTAAAAAAAAGAATTAATCAAGTATAATGATATGATAGAATGANTTTGATTTTGATAGAACAAATTAATCAATAGAATAAGCTAAAATTTATATCTTCGTAAAACAGGATTAAGTTGTACATTAAATAAGATAAGTGAAATTTAAGAACTTTAAAGGGCTAAAAATCTAAAAATAAGAATTAATCAAGTATAATGATATGATAGAATGAAAAAAAAAATCAATGGGTAATATAACTAAATTGTAATAAAAGAAATATAAGAAGAA
Source organism: Phalaenopsis hybrid cultivar (assembly GCA_002079205.1). Taxonomy (NCBI): domain Eukaryota; kingdom Viridiplantae; phylum Streptophyta; class Magnoliopsida; order Asparagales; family Orchidaceae; genus Phalaenopsis; species Phalaenopsis hybrid cultivar. The sequence continues at coordinate 182,174 of JXCR01128519.1, read as the reverse complement.
AATTACATAATTAATTAACATAATTATATATGGTCTTATTAAACGATAGTTGTCGCACTTCTCTAACACGTAACGCATTGATTAATATAAACTTTTATATAAGCATTGGACGGTACTAAAATTTTTAGTTGCCATTGAAAAATGATTTTGAATGATTACTTTCTCTTAATTTAATAAAAGTCTCCATATTATTTAGAGGTTAAATTATAATTAATTTTGATGTCATCAACAAAATTGTATCATCACACGCAAATCTCAAGGGATCTTGAGCAAGAAACATTCCAAATTCAAGGTCATTTGAGCCCGATTTCAGCAAATTTATAGTCAAACTGAGCATCTTGATAAGACGAGCTTAATGACACAAAGTGATCCAATCTGAGTTCAAATCAGCCTAGATCGAACACTTGAAAGACTTTAATGAATCAATTGGAAAGTCAAACGATCTTAAGATTTTAGATGTTTATAGTCAAATTAAGCGTCTCAACAAGAGAAATTCAACCCACCAAAGAACATTCAACTCTGATGTCATTAAGACACCTAAATGTTGAAAAAACTATCTATCGCCAGATAGTGTTTTGGGAGATCAAATTAAACAAAATACCCCTCTTTAAAAATTATAAATAGGCCCTTGTTCTTCACTTGAAGGGGAGAGGAGGGGTGGTGAGAATAATAGTGAGCCGACTATTAAAGCTTAATTCTTGAAGCCCCGACAGCTGTCGTTGACAATTAGAATTCACGATCGGCTACTAGAGTTCGCCAACGACAAACATCAGCAATTGCTACAGCCAAATAGTTGCAATATCCTTCAACTATGGCTATTGTAACCAATTATCTTTGTTATAGCCTCTAAATATGAATATCGTGTTTACCAACTATAGTATTTGTATCCAACTACGAGCGTCATAGCCCCACCAAATATTGAAGTCGAACTATAGCAGATATAGTCCAAATTATATTTATACAATTATGCATGTTAGGTTATTACAAAACAGTTATGATTTCAACATCATCTAATTATCTCATCGTCCTTAATTCAAGTGAAAAGTGAACCTCTATACACCTGATTATATCGTGGATTATTTTAAGTAGGACAGGCTCAATGATTTTTTCCCTTTAAAAGTTATTTCCGCGTAAAAAATCTTGGTCTCTTCTCTTACAACTTTTTTTAATCTATGTGTGTTAGATCTTAGTACAAAGCTAAGAGGTTAAATTATCACTCTACTATCGTAATTTTCTAACATGCAACAATTTGACGTTGTTTGTGGGAACTAGTCTCACTTTTTTTAAGGCTCCTAAGCATAACATTTGCAATAATGGAACCGCCCACTCTAACAACCATTGTTTTAATGGATGATCAGGAAGTCAGGACGTCATGTTACTGCTTCTGTTTCACCGGATAGAAATGACTCTACTGCGAAGAAGTCTCATCTTTACTCTTGAAAGGCCATGTGCATATCACAGAGGAATATCAAAATGAGATAATTCAACTCTCATGCAACAACAACATCAATGCCAACTAGTGGAGCTTCCTTGCCAAAAGATCAATCACTGATGGGAGAAGCCCAACTAAAGAACGCTCTTCCAACACAGCCTGCTCATATTAGAGTTCTTTCCCATCCTGGATAAGAAGCTGACATCGTTAATACTATCAAATCCACACTCATCTCCCTCATCGGCCTCCAAATCAACTTTGCACTATCACTTTCATTGAATCATGTCACCAAATTAAGGAAGAAATGAAAAGTCTAATTTGGATGGGACATTTGTGTTGCTTTACATAAAATAGACCCAAATCAGGGCAACAAATTCAAAAGCAGCAACAAAAAAATTATCAAATCGCTTTCTTGAATAAGACTGTAAGAAAGTGCGGTCAATCTCGACCCACGACTAAATCTCAAGAAACATAAAATATTTATGGCCACTTATTTTAGGTTTAATTGATCATAGGAGAACCCGATTCGACCTCCTCCACACAAGTTAAAGTCGTCAAACAAATGTTCCGACTATAAACCTGGGATAGGTCAAAAATTCTTGGTGGATTACATTTGACCTCGTTCCCACAGGTTAAAATCATCTAGCAAATGTTCCGAATAAAAACCTACGATATGTAAAAAATCCTTGATTGATTACGTTCAATCTCGTCCACACAAGTTAACGTTGTTGAATCATGCCCCGACCAACAATCTAGGATAGATCTAATATCATTGGTGAATTTCTCCTGACATTGTATATACAAATGATTTCAAATAGGTCAAACATCTTTGGTAGATTTCTCATAGCTTCTTATATACATATTAATAATGTATAAAAGATCTCTGATAGTTCAAACATAATTGTTAAAATTTTCATGACACCTTATATACAAATGACCTCAAATAGGTCAAACATTCTTGATAGATTTCTCATGTTACTTTTATATATTACCTCGAATAGGTCAAACATCTTTGGTGAATTTCTTATGAACAATTTTATAGAGGGTAATGTCTCTGAATTACACTCTAAAAAATAACTTCAAATAGATCTAGCATTCTTAGTGGAAGATAAGGTCTCCACTTATATCTCTGGAAGACACGCCCAATGATAATCTTGATCAGAAACTATTGGTGATCATAATCTTCATTAGAAAAACCCATTAAGGGCNATCTAGCATTCTTAGTGGAAGATAAGGTCTCCACTTATATCTCTGGAAGACACGCCCAATGATAATCTTGATGAGAAACTATTGGTGATCATAATCTTCATTAGAAAGACCCATTAAGGGTNCTCATGTTACTTTTATATATTACCTCGAATAGGTCAAACATCTTTGGTGAATTTCTTATGAACAATTTTATACAGGGTAATGTCTCTGAATTACACTCTAAAAAATAACTTCAAATAGATCTAGCATTCTTAGTGGAAGATAAGGTCTCCACTTATATCTCTGGAAGACACGCCCAATGATAATCTTGATCAAAAACTATTGGTGATCATAATCTTCATTAGAAAAACCCATTAAGGGCAAGTGGCGGACCCAAACTTCACTTATACCATTAGAAGGAGTATTAAGGGCAAGTGGCAACTTACTATCAATTAACAAGCTCACTCAAGACGAGTATTTTGTTATTAATTTGTCATATAATATGTGTTTTTCGACATTTGAATTCGAAGAAGATGATTGAAATAGTTAGTGGCAGGATGGCAATTTCTATTAACCAAAATTAGTTAGAAGGCCTTCGTTCAAATTTCCCAAGGAAGAGCAGTTTGGTACTTAGATAGCCCAAGAGTTGATAAGTCTTTGACAATAAATGCTAAGCCTTATATAGAAGAGGGAGTTTTTATTTTTCGGAGTTACAATTTCAGGTTATACTAAAAGGGCTTAAGGATTCTCTGATTTAGGTGTGAAGTGGGGAGAGAACCATAGAATTGTCAAAGATTTTGCTAAGATTGGTTGCAAAATCTTTCCAAAAAGTATAGATTTTAAATAATGTTCATGAAACTCCTAAAACCCTTAGTGGTGAATGATCAAACGGAAGAAATTCATACTTCATAAAATGCTGGTTCGAGATTTTTGAAAATCTGTCAAGGGAAAAAAAAGTGTGTTCGGATGCCAACAGTTGGAGTGTAAAACAAATGCACGGTAAAATTTTAGAGTATTTGAAATGCAAAAATTATAATTTTTATGTGTGGGCACGTGTGTTTATAGAAAAAAGGCCATTCTTTACGTGATTAGTTTCTTATGTTGCCACCTTCAAATGCAATATCAAGATTATTGATGTTGATTAACAATCTGCGAATAGCATAACAATATAATTTAGTAATTTCTATAACAATTTGATCATTAATCAAACTTGATAAAAAAAATTAAAATGCTTATAATAGCCTTACACTAGAAAATATTCGTCCAAAAAAATCAAATCAATAAATTGTTTTAGAAGTTTCTTTATATATGGCAAAAAATGAATCATAAATCTCACTATCTAAATAAAACTTTGATGTAGTGAATCCTCTTATAAGCACCAGCTGCTATATCCTTTATTTCTTTAACAGTAATTTATTACAAATTAATACTGAATATTAAACCTCTATTTGTGTTTAGCTTATTTCTTATTATACGTATATAAGGTTATGTTGATAGTGGAAGCACAATACCTATAAATTTGTTGTAAACGTTTGAGCTGGCACCTTTTGCTTGATAATGATTATGGAAGAATAGTATTTGTTGAAAATGTCGATTGCTATCAGAGTGGCATTATGGCGGATGGCAGGAAACTACAGCGAGCAATGACAATCGACGTTGGGAAAGTCTACGCANTGGAAGCACAATACCTATAAATTTGTTGTAAACGTTTGAGCTGGCACCTTTTGCTTGATAATGATTATGGAAAAATAGCATCTGTTGATAATGTCGATTGCTATCAGAGTGGCATTATGGCGGATGGCAGGAAACTACGGCGAGCAATGACAATCGACGTTGGGAAAGTCTACGCGAAATGCAAGCTTCCCTCACCAAACAGATAGATCAACTTACCATGGAATTTCAACAATTTGTTGGTGAGGTCATGCGAGAGCTTCGAACACTCAAGAACAGCAGATTCATCCCACCGACAACCACACCAGCCGTTCCGGCAGCCATACCTTTGATGGATGAATCTACTGCAGTTAATCATGCTCTGCGGCGTTGCCGAAGGGACGATTTACCGGCGCTCTCGAGCTTCCTGAATTCGACGAGGAACGAAACCCTCATCGACGGAGCTACATCTCATATTCAGAATCAGGAGAGGAGCCTATTGTGATGGAGAATGTTCGGCATCTTCGAATATATCCAGATCGGGACTATGAAAACTTCAAGATAAAAATTGATTAACCTTTTTTTTTATGGTCATCTTCACATTGAAGACTATCTCAACTGGGAGCATCAGTCGAAACATTCTTCGATTATATGGATATTCCTCCAGAAAAACAGGTAGATATATGGCTTACAAACTCAAGGGAGGTGCTGGAGATTGGAGGCAACAACTAATGCAATCTAGGATNCTACTGCAGTTAATCATGCTCTGCGGCGTTGCCGAAGGGACGATTTACCGGCGCTCTCGAGCTTCCTGAATTTGACGAGGAACGAAACCCTCATCGACGGAGCTACATCTCATATTCGGAATCAGGAGAGGAGCCTATTGTGATGGAGAATGCTCGGCATCTTCGAATATATCCAGATCGGGACTATGAAAACTTCAAGTAAAAATTGATTAACCTTTTTTTTTAATGGTCATCTTCACATTGAAGACTATCTCAACTGGGAACATCAGTCGAGACATTCTTCGATTATATGGATATTCCTCCAGAAAAACAGGTAGATATATGGCTT
>JXCR01128519.1:165072-176151 GCA_002079205.1 Phalaenopsis hybrid cultivar | reverse complement strand
CGAATGTGCATTGACAGTAGAGCAATTAATAAAATTACTGTTAAATTTTGTTTTCCGATGCCACGCCAAGACGAAATTCTCAACATATTAGGTGGAGTCAATTATTTCTCGAAACTAGATATTCGCAGCAGTTATCATCAAATAAGAATTCGTGAAGGTGACAAAAGGAAAACGGCGTTCGAGACCCGAGAAGGCCGATATGAATGGCGAGTTACGCCATTTGGCCTATGTAATGCTTGAAGCACATTCATGAGACTAATGCATGAGGTACGCAAACCTTTCCTTGGATATTTTTGTGTGGCATATTTTGATGATATACTTGTGTATAGTCATTCTCTGGATGCTCATTTACACCACTTAAAACTGATTTTAACGACTCTTCGTGATCACAAGCTTTCTCTAAATCTTCCCAAGTGTGAGTTTTTGAAGGAAGAGGTGCAGTTTTTGGGCTTTGTTAGGTCCAAACAGGGCATTAAAACTTATCTGAGAAAGGTGAAAACTATCAATTCTTGGCAAAAACCAACAAATGTTACTGAAGTATGAAGCTTTCATGAACTCATTAATTTCTATCATCGATTCTTTCAAAATTTCAGCGTCATTGTAGCTCCATTTATGGATTGTTTAAAGCAGAAATTATTTTTCTTGGGTGATAAACAACACTTAAGTTCTGCACCAATTCTAGCGATGCCAGACTTCGATAAACCATTCCAAGTGGAAACAGATGCCTCTGCTATAGGAATATGAGCAATTCTATCTCAAGAAAACAAACTAGTTGAATTTTTCAGTGAGAAACTTAGTGGTCCGCTGCAGAAATGGTCCACATACAAGCAAGAATTATATGTTGTCGTTCAGGCTCCCAAACAATGGGAACATTATTTAATTTCAAAAGAGTTTATACTTTTTAGTGACCATCAATCATTACAATTTTTACAAACTCAAAAGAATTTAAATCGGATACATATGAGATGGATTGTATTTCTCCAAAAGTTTGGTTTTGTATTGAAGCACAAATCTGGCCATAGCAATCGAGTTGCAGACGCTGTAAGCCGAAGAGTGAGTCTTCTGGTTGTTGTCCAATCACTAATTACANAGTCGCTCGATATATGGGAGGGCTCAAAGTCACCATACAGGACAAACTAGAATGAATTTGATACGGCCATTATCTCAANACAGTAAGTAGTTGCTCGATATATGGGAGGGCTCAAAGTCACCATACAGGACAAACTAGAATGAATTTGATATGGCCATTATCTCAAGCTATTAATTTAGCCTATAAGGTCGAACTACAACTCAATCAATCAAACAAATCTTCAGCACTGAGAAGAAATTTTAGTGAACATTCAACTGAAACAAGAAGGAGCGGATCTATCATCGTGAAGTCGAGCCCCCTTCAGTCCCAAAACACTAACAGCCTCACAGGATCTAATGAACTGAAAGCTACTATCAAACAAACCCACAATCGTGACACTATATACAATAAACCTGGACCATCTAAGTGTTTTCGTTGCTTCCAACCCGGCCACCGTTCTAATGAATGTCTTAATAGGAGACAATTACAATTAGTTGAAGGAGAAAACAATGAAGAATATGCTCGANTGTTTTCGTTGCTTCCAACCCGGCCACCGTTCTAATGAATGTCTTAATAGGAGACAATTACAATTAGTTGAAAGAGAAAACAATGAAGAATATGCTCGAGAATTTCCATTTTCCAATGAGGAATGTGAAGAAGCATCGGGAGATGATGGGGAATCTAGAGAAAATTTTAGTATCGCCTAATCAAAAAGGGAGTTGAGGTTCTTGTGATGGACAAGTGCAAGGTAACTTTTTTCATTGGAAAGAATTTTATTTGTGAAGTTTTATGTGATGTTTTAGAAATGGACGTATGTCTCTCATTTTGTGAAGGCCATGGCAATTCGGTGTGGGAGCTAAGTATGAATGTTGAGCCAATGCGTATTCCATTGACTAGAAATGAAAGAAAATTTAGACCTACGCATCCTATGCAGAAGGCAAGCACTGAAAAAAGCTCGGCCTATACTAATGTAACTTTGCTCCAAATTACTAGCATCTTATAAAAGTGAGAATCACATGTTTATTGTCCTGGTGACANGACAAGTGCAAGGTAACTTTTTTCATTGGAAAGAATTTTATTTGTGAAGTTTTATGTGATGTTTTAGAAATGAATGTATGTCTCTCATTTTGTGAAGGCCATGGCAATTCGGTGTGGGAGCTTAGTATGATTGTTGAGCCAATGCGTATTCCATTGACTAGAAATGAAAGAAAATTTAGACCACACATCCTATGGAGAAGGCAAGCACTGAAAAAAGCTCGGCCTATACTAATGTAACTTTGCTCCAAATTACTAGCATCTTATAAAAGTGAGAATCACATGTTTATTGTCCTGGTGACTAAATCAAACATAAGCAGTTCGAGAATGCCTGAAAAAGTGGAAAAATCATTATGTCAATTTACAAATGTATGGCCGGCTGACTTGCCTAACCAACTACCTCCTCTACGCTTCATTCAACATAAAATTGACTTTATTCCAGGTTCTACAATACCTAATCAACCTCGCTATAAGATGAATCCAAAAAACCATCAAATATTAAAAGAGTGTTGAAGATCTGCAGCGGAAAGCATTCATTTGGAATAGTTTTAGTCCATGTGTTGTCCCAGCTCTCATCATTCTAAAAAAAAATGGTTCGTGGCGAATGTGCATTGACAGTAGAGCAATTAATAAAATTACTGTTAAATTTTGTTTTCCGATGCCACGCCAAGACGAAATTCTCAACATATTAGGTGGAGTCAATTATTTCTCGAAACTAGATATTCGCAGCAGTTATCATCAAATAAGAATTCGTGAAGGTGACAAAAGGAAAACGGCGTTCGAGACCCGAGAAGGCCGATATGAATGGCAAGTTACGCCATTTGGCCTATGTAATGCTTGAAGCACATTCATGAGACTAATGCATGAGGTACGCAAACCTTTCCTTGGATATTTTTGTGTGGCATATTTTGATGATATACTTGTGTATAGTCATTCTTTGGATGCTCATTTACACCACTTAAAACTGATTTTAACGACTCTTCGTGATCACAAGCTTTCTCTAAATCTTCCCAAGTGTGAGTTTTTGAAGGAAGAGGTGCAGTTTTTGGGCTTTGTTAGGTCCAAACAGGGCATTAAAACTTATCTGAGAAAGGTGAAAACTATCAATTCTTGGCAAAAACCAACAAATGTTACTGAAGTATGAAGCTTTCATGAACTCATTAATTTCTATCATCGATTCTTTCAAAATTTCAGCGTCATTGTAGCTCCATTTATGGATTGTTTAAAGCAGAAATTATTTTTCTTGGGTGATAAACAACACTTAAGTTCTGCACCAATTCTAGCGATGCCAGACTTCGATAAACCATTCCAAGTGGAAACAGATGCCTCTGCTATAGGAATATGAGCAATTCTATCTCAAGAAAACAAACTAGTTGAATTTTTCAGTGAGAAACTTAGTGGTCCGCTGCAGAAATGGTCCACATACAAGCAAGAATTATATGTTGTCGTTCAGGCTCCCAAACAATGGGAACATTATTTAATTTCAAAAGAGTTTATACTTTTTAGTGACCATCAATCATTACAATTTTTACAAACTCAAAAGAATTTAAATCGGATACATATGAGATGGATTGTATTTCTCCAAAAGTTTGGTTTTGTATTGAAGCACAAATCTGGCCATAGCAATCGAGTTGCAGGCGCTCTAAGCCGAAGAGTGAGTCTTCTGGTTGCTGTCCAATCACTAATTACAAGTATGGAATCACTTTGTGAGCAAAATGAAGATGATGAGGATTATTCAATTCCATGGTCATAGTGCATTGAGAAAAGGACAGCGGGCGATTATTCCATTCAACGGGGATTCCTCTTCAAAGGCAATCAACTTTGTATTCCAAATACCTCCCTTCAGCATCAGCTCATTCAAGAAATGTATAGTGTTGGGTTAGTCGTTCATGTGGGAAGAGGCAAGACACTAGCTCTGTTTCAAGCAAGATTCTTTTGGCCCGGACTTCGTTGAGATGTTTGTCACTTTGTTGAGAAGTGCCAAATTTACCAAAATTTTAAGGGTGTCACTCAGAACACTGGCCTATATACTCCACTACCAGTCCAGATTCAATCTGGGAAGATCTTAGTTTAGACTTTATTTTGGGTCTTCCAAAAACAAAATGTGGTCTTGATTCAGTTATGGTGGTGGATGACAAATTCTCAAAAATGACCCATTTTATCGCCTGCAAGAAGACATTTGATGCAATCAATGTCGCAAAACTTTTTTTAAGGAAATAGTTCGTCTACATGGCATTCCAAAGAGTACAACTTCATATCGTGATTTCAAGTTTGTTAGTTGTATTTGTCATGACTTGTGGAAAAGACTACAAACAAAACTAAAATTTAGTTCAACCTATCATCCACAATCTGATGGACAAACTGAAGTGGTAAACCGTTCGTTAGGAAATATGATTCGATGTCTTGAAGGTGAGCATCTAAAGCAATGGGATGATATCTTGAGTCAAGAGGAATTTGCTTTTGATGTTATAACAAATAAAACTATAGGAAAGACGCACTTCAGTATTGTGTATACTAAAGAACCAAATCATACAGTTGATGTCATTGTAACTCCCAAACCGAAGAGTTCTCAAACGATCAAAATGGCAAGTAACTTTGAAACGATGTTATGACAAATAGAACTATGGGAATGATGATAGTGAGCGCAATAAGCTTATTTCCATGGTTGATAGAACATACTCTAAGCTAAAACCATGAAAATTTGGGTCATTTCCTATTGAAACAAAGATTAATGATAATGTGTAATTGGTGACACTTCCTCCTGATTTAAATATCTCTTCCACCTTCAATGTACCTTATCTATAAAAGTATCAACCACCGGACAATGGATGTGTGCAAATCACGAAACTCGAGTCGAATTCTTCCGAATCAGAGGAGAATCTAATGCAGTGAATCCTCTTATAAGCAACAGCTTCTATATCCTTTATTTATTTATAAGTATTTTATTACTAATTAATACTGAATATTATACCTCTATTTGCGTTTCACTTATTTCTTATTATACGTATGTACGGTTGTGTTGATAGTGTAGGCACGATACCTATATTTGTTGTACCGGTTTGAGTAGGCACCTTTTACTTGCTAATGATTATGGAAGAATAGTTTATGCTTCTCTATTTCTCGTTCCTCGTCTCCTTCTGTTTTGTAGCTGCGCCAAACTCACTAAAAAACCATTCAATGGAATGTTACTTTTCTACGATTGATGCATGACCAAATTAACTTGAAAATTGGCATCAAACAACTTATTCATATGAAATTTATGGAAGATGGTCAATTAGACATTACATGATTGAAAAGAAGATAAAATAAAATACACACGCACACACACACAAATAACCCCTCAATGTATGTATATATCTATGTAGCTGATTACTTCTTGGTGTGCAATTAATATAATAACTTTTAACATAAAGCTCCTAAACTTTTGGAATAATACTGAGAATGAAACTATCATATGTTTCAAAGTTTGAATTTTGCACAGTTAATATTGTAGAATTGCTAAACCTTATTCCAAAAATTGTTTGGTGCCTTCGAATTAGTGATAGAAAAGATTGCATGTAGAGAATAAGGACTGTATATAATGGAGAGGATGGCTATTATAGGTTATAATGGTGATAAAGGTGGCAAAAAATAGGTTTACTCTTCATCCCTCTTCAATGTACCTTAACTTTCTCAATTTTTGCGCAATTTGGCTCACTCCATTCATTCTCCTTACTATGTACCCTCACCCTACTCACTACAGCCTCAAGACCCTCAACCCTGGATAGCTCGTTTCTTTTTCAAAAAAGGAACATAATAGCAATACAAATCAAAGAAATAGGAACAATTAATAATGCTCAAATCAGATAAACACTGCAGCAATTCCAGAAGGGTCTTGTACTCGGAATTTAATCATATTTTTTTTCGCACTAATGACCTACTTCAAGCGGCTAGGATTTAATGTCTTCGAAAAAGCATTAAACAAAGTTTAAAATTCTCTCATCCAAAGAAAATAATGTCTGAATATGTAAAAAAAGTAAAAGCACACTAGTTCTAGGACTACACCTACGCTTTTCTTGGCCTTTATCATAAATTGAACAAAACTATAAAATGAAACTGAAAACAAAGACACAAGACAGAGGAAGCATCTAGGACTGCCCTCGTAGAGATCGAACCCTCTAATTGGTGGTGGGTTCGATAAATGCTGCTCCCCATAATTGGTATCCATCCTCATAGAGATCGAACCCGAGTAAGAGGGGTCTTATGACTAACAACGCACTGCCTACTAACTAGTCACCCAATGACACACATGTGTGCACCGGGTGTAGGTGACNACACCTACGCTTTTCTTGGCCTTTATCATAAATTGAACAAAACTATAAAATGAAACTGAAAACAAAGACACACGACAGAGGAAGCATCTAGGACCGCCCTCGTAGAGATCGAACCCTCTAATTGGTGGTGGGTTCGATAAATGCTGCTCCGCATAATTGGTATCCATCCTCGTAGAGATCGAACCCGAGTCAGAGGGGTCTTATGACTAACAACGCACTGCCTACTAACCTGTCACCCAATGACACACATGTGTGCACCGGGTGTAGGTGAGNATATATATATATATATATATATATATATATATATATATATATATATATATATATATATATACCTGTGTGTGTAGTGTAGGGAAATTTACATATCTAGCACATAATTTTTATGTATTTACATATGTCACACCTAAACTTTCATATTTACATACATAGCACTTTGATGCTTTAAACCTATGCATGAATAGGTATATATCACTTTTAAAAGGTGGTAAATGTGTCATTTTTTATGTGATATTAAATATTTGAGTGCTACGTATGTAAATACATCAGAATTGTGTGCTATGTATGTAAATATTTAAAGACAACTTTGATGCATGGCAAAATGAGATGATTTAAAATTGGCGGAAAAATTAAACAAAACAATAATAAATAAGGACAAGGGTTATCAGACAGCACAAGCACCAAGTTGGCAAAAAAAATTAATTAAAAGNTTTAAAATTGGCGAAAAATTAAACAAAACAATAATAAATAAGGACAAGGGAAGCAAAAAAATTTAATTAAAAANTTTAAAATTGGCGAAAAATTAAACAAAACAATAATAAATAAGGACAAGGGAAGCAAAAAAATTTAATTAAAAGACTAGTATGTTGCGATTAACCTCATTTCTCATGTTTACATTCCAAGCATGTAGGGTTCCATCTCCAGATCCTGTAAGTTGCAGTTTCAAAAGCAGTCATTAACCCATGAAACAGCCGCAGCAAAAAGAAAATAAAGGTGAACTAGACGGAAAGGCAAACACAATTCCATCCAAATTTTTAATGGGGCATGTACATACATACCACTCATTTCTTATGTATTTACATATCAAATATCTAAAAGTTTACTTTTTTACATTTACACCACTCAATTATTTCATATCACATCAAACAAACTACTATTTAAACTTTTAAAAAGTAAAATACACCTTTTCATATACAGGTAAGGTGGCGTTTATGTAAAAATTAAACTTTAGGAATTAGATATGTAAATACATAAGAATTGAGCAGTATGCATGTAAACCTTCCAGTTTTAATTTAACCCTTGAACGATGATTTTAATATTCATATACCAGCACTAATCCACAAAACAGCTATATAAACGTTCTTACCCTTACAAGCTTGCAGAAGTGAATATTTTAGATCATTTCTGAAAGGAAAAAAAAATATATGTTTTCCTCTTAACATAAACTATGGAACGCATAAACATAGAGGGAGAAGAAAACAACTACATGAACACGTGATTATGACACTTTAATAGAATCTATTAAAATTCATGTGGAAGATACAGCCGAAATGGAAATCAAACTAAGAAGGCAATAAATATACATAAAATTAAATCTCAAGATAGCTAGTAAGGAAATCATGTACATAGCTTATTTGTTCAAGGACCTTGCTTATGCTATCTCATGATTACTTCTTAAATAACACATCAACGGAAACAGTTATCTGTTTGGCTCAGAATGATAAATCTTAATTTTCGGCATAAAGCAATTTTCAAACTTCACAAGTAAATCACATCGCCTAAAATAATATCTACTTTTGCATAATCAAGGGAATCTGGAATACACAGCTAAAAGTAAGACATTCGGAGACTGGGAAACAAGAAATAGAAAAAAAAATTTGACTAGAATCTATAGGAATAAAGGAGAATAACGCACAAAAAACAAAAGAGTATAAAAAATAAAAGTAATTCATAAAATTTGAGAGTTAAGAGTTTAAATGTCCACATACATGGTAGAAATGCAAACTGTTCATAAAAATATTTAAGAAGAAAAATATACCTGAAATAACATATTTTCCATCTGGAGTGAAAGAAGATTCAGTTGTTATGTTAGAAGATGGCTCTAAACTGAATCCACACCGCTGAGCATGATGAGAAACAAGATCAGTTACATAGCCAGAGAATGAGCCAAGATCCTATGGCCTTGTTTGAGATCAAGTTTGTTTTTATTTTTGTTCTTATTTTTGCTTTTCCTTTTGTTTTTAAAAAAAAAAATTTATTAAGTGTGTTTTTACATGTTTTTATTTTTTATTTCTAAAAATAAATTAATGTGATTTCGAAAACAATTAAAATATTTTTTAGGTGTTTTGAGTGTTTTTAAAAACATTCATACATTAATTACAAGAAAAACATATTTTATTTCAAATCAAAATATAAACAAAACAAAATAAAAACAAAAATGATCCCAAATGGAATAAAAACAAAAATGATCCCAAATGGCCCCTACTAGATATTAAAATTGTGCCACCAGGATTAATGATTCCAAGCCATTAATATAGAATAAACAAACCTTATCCCCGCAGTAAGCATCCAGAACATAGACATTGTTGCTTGTTGTTGTTAAAAGCATAGACTTCCCATCATTACTAAATTTGATATCACAGACTTCAGCTGTGTCTCCACCCACAAGAAAAGTGTCGAAGGGACCCTGACAGGCAAAATAAGAAATTATTACAAGCAAATGGAAAAACCCTTATGGTTTCATTAACAAAGAGTAAACCTTGTCGTAAGATCGTGAATCAAACAACTTAATAGCGCCGCCTTCCATTGATACAGCAAAAACAAGGCCCTGTTGATCATATGCAACAGTCGGCCTACCACGCAACCGCAATATTCCCTGTAGACAAAAAAAGTACTTGTGAATAAAATCAGCTAAAATAAACGTAGGGCCCATTAGGCATCAATTTATTTCTTGTTTTTGTTTTTTTTTTCTTTTTCTTTTATTTTTTAAAAGATATTTGTCTGGTATAATTTTTATATGCACTTATTTTTTGTATTAAAAAACTAATTAACTTGTTTTTAAAAACATTCACAAACACCTAAAAAATGTCTTGGGAGTTTTTAACAACAACTAGCTCGATCAAACATGTTTAACTTTAAATCAAAACACAAACAAACATTTGGGATCATTTTTTTTATTCATCTTTTATTTTTATTTTTATTGTATTTTGTTTATATTTTGATATAGATTAAAACATGTTTAATTGATGAAATTGTTTGTAAATGCATTCAACATATCTTTTAAGTATTTTGAGTGTTTTTAAAATAAGTTGATTTGTTTTAAAAAATAAAAAATAAAAAATAAAGACATTAAAATTATACCAACCAAACATGTATTTAAAAACAAAAAAAAATAGAAATAAAAACACGAAACAAAAGTAATGTCAAATAGGCTGTTAATTTCTGTCGAACTTAATAGTACTTAATAAAAGAGATTACTGTTCTACTACAAAAACAGAACATCAAGGAACTCTAACCTGACAAGCATTCACCCGGAGGTCCCAGATTCTAACACTGTGGTCAAGAGAGCCTGACATAAAACTGTCATTGATAGGAGACATGCAAAGGGAGACAACTCTACAATCAACATGCCAAAAAAAAAAAAAGTTAGGTAGATACGAAAAGAGTTTAAAATGACAATNTTTCCGATGCCACGCCAAGACGAAATTCTCAACATATTAGGTGGAGTCAATTATTTCTCGAAACTAGATATTTGCAGCAGTTATCATCAAATAAGAATTCGTGAAGGTGACAAAAGGAAAACGAGGTTCGAGACCTGAGAAGGCCGATATGAATGGCGAGTTATGCCATTTGGCCTATGTAATGCTTGAAGCACATTCATGAGACTAATGCATGAGGTACGCAAACCTTTCCTTGGATATTTTTGTGTGGCATATTTTGATGATATACTTGTGTATAGTCATTCTCTGGATGCTCATTTACACCACTTAAAACTGATTTTAACGACTCTTCGTGATCACAAGCTTTCTCTAAATCTTCCCAAGTGTGAGTTTTTGAAGGAAGAGGTGCAGTTTTTGGGCTTTGTTAGGTCCAAACAGGGCATTAAAACTTATCTGAGAAAGGTGAAAACTATCAATTCTTGGCAAAAACCAACAAATGTTACTGAAGTATGAAGCTTTCATGAACTCATTAATTTCTATCATCGATTCTTTCAAAATTTCAGCGTCATTGTAGCTCCATTTATGGATTGTTTAAAGCAGAAATTATTTTTCTTGGGTGATAAACAACACTTAAGTTCTGCACCAATTCTAGCGATGCCAGACTTCGATAAACCATTCCAAGTGGAAACAGATGCCTCTGCTATAGGAATATGAGCAATTCTATCTCAAGAAAACAAACTAGTTGAATTTTTCAGTGAGAAACTTAGTGGTCCGCTGCAGAAATGGTCCACATACAAGCAAGAATTATATGTTGTCGTTCAGGCTCCCAAACAATGGGAACATTATTTAATTTCAAAAGAGTTTATACTTTTTAGTGACCATCAATCATTACAATTTTTACAAACTCAAAAGAATTTAAATCGGATACATATGAGATGGATTGTATTTCTCCAAAAGTTTGGTTTTGTATTGAAGCACAAATCTGGCCATAGCAATCGAGTTGCAG
>JXCR01128519.1:127788-162238 GCA_002079205.1 Phalaenopsis hybrid cultivar | reverse complement strand
TGTTTACATTCCAAGCATGTAGGGTTCCATCTCCAGATCCTGTAAGTTGCAGTTTCAAAAGCAGTCATTAACCCATGAAACAGCCGCAGCAAAAAGAAAATATCGGTGAACTAGACGGAAAGGCAAACACAATTCCATCCAGATTTTTAATGGGGCATGTACATACATACCACTCATTTCTTATGTATTTACATATCAAATATCTAAAAGTTTACTTTTTACATTTACACCACTCAATTATTTCATATCAAATCAAACAAACTACTATTTTAACTTTAAAAAGTAAAATACACCTTTTCATATACAGGTAAGGTGGTGTATATGTAAAAATTAAACTTTAGGCATTAGATATGTAAATACATAAGAATTGAGCAGTATGCATGTAAATCTTCCATTTTTAATTTAACCCTTGAACGATGATGAATATCCATAAATAGACTAGAAACATAAACTTGCTATTTCAAAATCTACTTGATAGATTTTAATATTCATATACCAGCACTAATCCACAAAACAGCTATATAAACGTTCTTCCCCTTGCAAGCTTGCAGAAGTGAATATTTTAGATCATTTCTGAAAGGAAAAATATATATATGTTTTCCTCTTAACATAAACTATGGAACGCATAAACATAGAGGGAGAAGAAAATAACTACATGAACACGTGATTATGACACTTTAATAGAATCTATTAAAATTCATGTGGAAGATGCAGCCGAAATGGAAATCAAACTAAGAAGGTAACAAATATACATAAAATTAAATCTCAAGATAACAAGTAAAGAAATCAGGTACATAACTTATTTGTTCAAGGACCTTGCTTATGCTATCTCATGATTACTTCTTAAATAACACATCAACGGAAACAGTTATCTGTTTGGCTCAGAATGATAAATCTTAATTTTCGGCATAAAGCAATTTTCAAACTTCACAAGTAAATCACATCGCCTAAAATAATATCTACTTTTGCATAAGCTAGAGAATCTGGAACACACAGCTACAAGTAAGACATTCGGAGACTGGGAAACAAGAAATAGAAAAGAAATTTTCACTAGAATCTATAGGAATAAAAGAGAATAACACGCAAAAAACAAGAGTATAAAAAATAAAAGTAATTCATAAAATTTGAGAGTTAAGAGTTCAAATGTCCACATACATGGTAGAAATGCAAACTGTTCAAAAAAACATTTAAGAAGAAAAATATACCTGAAATAACATATTTTCCATCTGGAGTGAAAGAAGATTCAGTTGTTATGTTAGAAGATGGCTCTAAACTGAATCCACACCGCTGAGCATGATGAGAAACAAGATCAGTTACATAGCCAGAGAATGAGCCAAGATCATATGGCATTGTTTGAGATCAAGTTTGTTTTTTTTTTTGTTCTTATTTTTGCTTTTCCTTTTGTTTTAAAAAAAATTATTAAATGTGTTTTTACATGTTTTTATTTTTTATTTATAAAAATAAATTAATGTGATTTCGAAAACACTCAAAATATTTTTTAGGTGCTTTGAGTGTTTTTAAAAACATTCATACTTTAATTACAAGCAAAACATATTTTATTTCAAATCAAAATATAAACAAAAAAAATAAAAACAAAAATGATCCCAATTGGCCCCCACTATATATTAAAATTGTACCACCAGGAATGATGATTCCAAACCATTAATATAGAAAAACAAACCTTATCCCCGCAGTAAGCATCCAGAACATAGACATTGTTGCTTGTTGTTGTTAAAAGCATAGACTTCCCATCATTACTAAATTTGATATCACAGACTTCAGCTGTGTCTCCACCCACAAGAAAAGTGTCGAAGGGACCCTGACAGGCCAAATAAGAAATTATTACAAGCAAATAGAAAAACCCTTATGGTTTCATTAACAAAGAGTAAACCTTGTCGTAAGATCGAGAATCAAACAACTTAATAGCGCCGCCTTCCATTGATACAGCAAAAACAAGGCCCTGTTGATCATATGCAACAGTCGGCCTACCACGCAACCGCAATATTCCCTGTAGACTAAAAAAGTAATTGTGAATAAAATCAGCTAAAATAAATGTAGGGCCCATTAGGCATCAATTTGTTTTTTTTTTTCTTTTTCTTTTATTTTTGAAAAGGTATTTGTCTGGTATAGTTTTTATATGTTTTTTTTGTTGTATTAAAAAACTAATTAACTTCTTTTTAAAAACACTCACAAACACCTAAAAAATGTCTCGGGAGTTTTTAACAGCAACTAGCTCGATCAAACATGTTTTAATTTAAATCAAAACACAAACAAAAATTTGGGATCATTTTTTTTATTCAACTTTTTTTTTATTTTTATTGTATTTTGTTTATATTTTGATATAGATTAAAAAATGTTTAATTGATGAAATTGTTTGTAAATTCATTCAACATATCTTTTAAGCATTTTGAGTGTTTTTAAAATAAGTTGATTTGTTTTAAAATATAAAAAATAAAGACATTAAAATTATACCAACCAAACATGTATTTAAAAACAAAAGAAAAATAGAAATAAAAAGAGGAAACAAAAGTAATGTCAAATAGGCCGTTAATTTCTGTCGAACTTAATAGTACTTAAAAAAAGAGATCACTGTTCTACTACAAAAACAGAACATCAAGGAACTCTAACCTGACAAGCATTCACCCGGAGGTCCCAGATTCTAACACTGTGGTCGAGAGAGCCTGACATAAAACTGTCATTGATAGGAGACATGCAAAGGGAGACAATTCTACAATCAACATGCCAAAAAAAAAAGTTAGGAAGATACGGAAAGAGTTTAAAATTACAAATTCAAACCACTTTTTCCAAATAGTGAAGATTAAACACCTTTTTTTATGCCCCTTGAAGTAACGCAGGCATCGATTGTCATACATAGAAAGGTACCTCAATGATTCTGATAATAAATAATCGCACACTAAGCTATAGCAATGATTCCGATGATAAATAATCACCCACTAACCCACTAACTAAGAAAGGTACTTAAATGATTCGGATAATAAATATAAGCACTATAATTAAATTATGTTGCAAGGTTAAAAAACATAAACGGTAAAGAGATTAACCATTTGTAGACTCCAAATTGTATCTTGATGAACATAAAATGGAACTTGGATGATGTGTGAAACAGATACTGTCAGCGCCATGTTTCTTATGATACATTGTCTTCAACAATCTGCAAATAACTTTATTCTCTCACTATTTGGGAAGAAAGAAAAAGAAACAATAAAATCACAATATTCCATTATAGGCCTATCCAGGTTATAAATTATAATCGCCATAAGAAACTTATTTCTTTGATAAACTGGTAAGGTTAACTTAACTCGGCATCAAGTGAAACCGTAGCCATACAAAAGCCAAAAACTTTATAAATGGGTTTTACTTCATCTCAAATTATATATCAAAGAGAGGATGTAAAAAATGTGGAAACATGTTTTCCTAGTGGAGTTATGTGGCAGAGAAAAGAAACAATTTAAGAAAACAAATTTACTTTAGCACGGAGTTTCAGAGAAAGCCAAAAAAAAAGAAGAGAAAAATTATCTCAAAGCAGAGTGAAGCAAATTGCATATATTTTGCAGAGCTAATGGCATAATTTTTTATAATTTAGATGATTTTGTTTGATAAAACTATAGCATTTATTGCATTAATTTAAGTGCTGAAATCTTATGAAATATCAGAATCTTTCATACATTAGAGCTCTTTAAATCTTATTAAATAAAAAGTTGCGATTGAGCTTTCAAGTCGATAAAGAGATTTTACATGATGTTACAAAAATATTTGGACAGAAACTTTATTACAAACAAAATAGAATCAAAATTCACAGTATGCTTACATGGCATCTACAATATTGTAGAGGCGTACTGAATCATCTTCACTAGCAGTGACAAGTAGATCGTCTGTACGATGAAAATCAAGAGAAGAAATACTCCCTCCCTGAAAAATAGATTTTCAGGAAAGATAAAATTTAGAAGCTTCAAGAAGATACGGAGATAAAAAAGCATGTAGGAATTATGGTTTAAATGTAGCTTTAGGGCAGAATGAGAAGAATATTATGAAAAAAAAAATACTTTCTAAGAAGTGGTAAAAGGTATTTATTACTTAGAAAAACAAAAATTATTTAAAAGCTTAAATATTGCAAAGAGAATAGTAACAAACCAAAAAACTTATTTATATAATAGGCTGGATAACAAGGAAGAGAAAAATGAGAATTATAAAAGGACGCAAGAGAAAAGAGATATATAAGTTTTTTTAGAATTAGATGAATTAGAAATAAGACAGCAGTGTTTCAGTTAAAGCTGATATTAGTAAGGAAAGATGAAAATGTCATTTTTGAAGGTACTAGATGAAAATTGCAAGAATAAAAACATTCTGTAAAAGCATAATGAACATATAATAAAATACATTACGAATTGATAAAAAAAATGAATAAAATTAAGTCTAAATAAGCATAAGGTAAGATTTTAGGTCTTTATAATACTATTAAAATTTAGAGAGCAATGGGTTATCTTGTACTAGTTTGATATACAATTATTTTCAATGGGTTTTCAACAACAAAAAAAATGGGAAATGTCTTGAGAAGCATCATTTCAGGTGTTTAAGAAGAAAGGAGATGGATAAATAAAAATGTTTATGATTGTTGTGGTCATAAAGGAATTAAAGCTATGTCATGCAATGAAGTTGCAAGAGAATTATGAAGCAAAGAATTAAAAAAACTACATAAATGTAAAAAAAATGGATTGATTTTACACAAGCAAAGAAAAAACATCATGCAATTTCAAGTGATCATAAGAAAACATATGATTGGCTATCAAAATAATTAAGTTGGTGCAAGCTAAGAAAAATAGTGTTAAAGGTATCCTGAAATTATTAGAAAAAAATATAACGAAGCATTTGCTAATTTTAATGTTTCCGTTCATTTTTCTCTTTTTTATTTTAAAAAGAGTCGTCAGCTTGTCGATTATCGTATACTTCTCTCATTCGAATAAATCTCCCTCCCGAATCATATAAATGATTCGAAGTGGAGAGGAACCGAATAAGAAGAGACAAACGACAAAAAAAAACAATCAAGAAAAAAAGCAAAACGTGGAGAGTCTAAGTGCGATAAACTTCGCAAGGATAGGCTAAGAATATCCGCCCAAACAAGATCGGGCGGAGGCACCTTAAACCAATA
Organism: Phalaenopsis hybrid cultivar; assembly: GCA_002079205.1. Lineage (NCBI taxonomy): Eukaryota > Viridiplantae > Streptophyta > Magnoliopsida > Asparagales > Orchidaceae > Phalaenopsis > Phalaenopsis hybrid cultivar. The sequence continues at coordinate 157,071 of JXCR01128519.1, read as the reverse complement.
TCCGCGAAAAAATTATCTACATAGATTACCCATAACCAGAGAGACAGGTGTATGTACCTGTTCTGGGGTCAAGAACACTCCCAGAGAAACCGTGTTCCATACTGGTTAATTACATCTTGGGGGATACCCAAGAATACTCTCGATAAAAGGAGTTTCGCTTCGTACATCTTGGGGGATACCCAATAATACTCTCGATAAAAGGAGTTTCGCTTCATATTATCATAGACTTAGGGTATAGGGAATAAAATGAAGGTTATTCGGTATGAGAACAGTTTCGATGCTTTAAAGCTCACGCTAAGCCGTCAAACAGAGAGTGAGTCTCTCACATCTCAAATGAGTAGCGGCTCATCGACACACAGGACCCACGGAATAACCTAAATCATCTCGACAGGGATACACCAACACGTCAAAGCACGTCCGAGCCAAAGAGCAGAGGACAAATCGTCGTATCTCAAATAGGTAGCAGTTCATCTGCATCGGGCCGTAAAGGTGATATCAACGAAGTCAATGAGCGATATGGCTCAAAAGGGCACAATAAAAATGAAGGTAGAGTGATCCTAAAAGGTAGATGTAACTAGATAGAGGCACCACAAACTCGTCATACACAGCTACTAAGACCCTAAGTCTACCTGGTCGTGAAGGTAGTCAACCCAACACGTCCTGAAATCCCCAGTCAGCAATCTGTGAATTGCATCATCCACGGGAACCTCGGTAACCCTAAGGTCAAATGAGGAAAACTCTATCTTATGACTACAAGCTAGAGCTCCAAGATGTGAGACTTATACCTGCGAAATGACGAAGACGCCTCAAGAAAGAAAGAGAAAATGGAGGTTCAGCTACAAAGCTGGAAACACTCCAAACAAAAGAACTTATATTCCTAACACCCTAGGCGCACTAGACAACCACCTATATGAAGGTATGCTGGGCCAGTCAGGTTGGAGAAGTACAGGGACTCCTCAGGATATGCAAATATAAATGCAATTATCTAGAGCGACCCTAAGTATTGTGGAGACCCTATTAATATATGCAGGAAATTAAATGTTGTAAGTTTTAAATCTTGAAATTTTTAATCCTAAATTTTAATAATCTTGAATATTTTATTTATGATTTTGTAGAAAATTACAATTTTATGGTCCTTAATGAGCCTAGATTATATCGCGAAATCTTAGATAAACCACAGAAAGAAACAAGGAAAATACATGCAAGTGCAGACATGCAAATATGATGCAAAAAGCAAAACAAGTAAAATCAATATAAAAAATAAGGCGGTGTCTCTGGGTCGGCAACATAACCCAGAAAAGAAAAAGGGCGGTCAAACTCTACATATAAATGTCCGATCCTAATTCTATACATCAATATAAAATGTAGAATTAAGATACGAAACACGAGCATCTGCTCTTGGTCCCCTCCACGTGGTTCCCGTGTCAAATGTCTCAGAACCTGTGCCTGTATCTTATTTCTGCTACAAGACTCTCATATACTCTAAAAAGTACATAAGAAAAAGAAAAGACTTAATTCTGCATGAAAACAAGTGTTAGCGGTAAAACTCACATGCAAATAACGTATCATAGGTCATGTCTTAAAGATGGGGGAGCTAATAGCACATGCAAGCAAAATGGTCAGAAATCATTACTTGCTCCCCAAATAGCGGTACCTGTGTGTGCATATAAAGAGGCATGGCTCCCTGCAAAAGAACGTCATAACATATTACCACACATATGCAACATGCAGTCACACCACAAGCACAATGCAAAAGAAAAATGTCTGACTAGGGCAACCAATTCAGCAGAGTACAATAGTCAGACATCAAACGGACTACCTAGCAACCTAAATCCTAGCCTAGCACACCATCTAACAAAAAATGCATCAACCTAGTATCTAAGTGTGAGACAAGTCTGGGTATAGTATGACTTTGACGGGGTGACGCGAGTTAGATTTATTAGATCTTTAGTACAATCATACTCGTGTCAATCTTGATGATTTAACTCGCATTGCTCACTGAGATCAACCCAGCAAGCAATGCTCGTTAAGGCATCGCGACCAACACGGGGACCCTCTCCTAACGAGTCAGGTTCGCTATTTATGCAAACATGCAAATGCAAACAAATCAAAACATATAAGTAGTGATAAAGAGTATGTCATGAAGGTAGTGACTCATAGGAATGGGCATGTCGTAGCGACAGGGACCCAAAAAAGGGGGTATACTGGTAAGACAGTGACTCATAGGGGGGCATGTTGTGATGGCAGCGGCCCGAATAGATGGGTATGACGGGGAGGTAGTGACCCGGAGGTGGGCATGCAGTAGCGGCAGGGGTCCGAGAAGAGTCTATGCCGGTAAGGCGGTGATCCAAAGATGGGCATGTCGTGATGGCAGCGACCCGAACAGAAGGTATGTCGGTAAGATAGTGACCCGAAGAAATGCAACTCAAGTAGAGGATGTCAATCATGCAGACAAACGTGTACATGCACATACACAACATGCAAATGAGCAAGTGGTAGGTCGATCGGGATGGAACATCCGATCAATCCAAAATGTTGTGCCAACCGGGCCGGAGTAACCGGCTGAAACACAAGTGATGCGACCGGTGCAGGATGACCGACCAAGGCACAAGTGATGCAGGTGCAAGATACAATGTGTGAGTGCAAGTGCAACATGTAAATGCAAGATGCAAGGTGCGAATGCAAGTGCAATATATGACATACAATATGTAACATGCAAGGCATGCACATGCAAATAATGAGGTACATATGACCACATATGATAGCGAGTCACGCTCGTACTAACGACCTCGCCTGGAAAACCTAAGGTTTAGACCGTTGGATATGCGGCACCACCACCTCTTGCTTTGGTGAGGAATGTGGGGAGTTTTCTCCCCGGATCTCCTACGGAGGCTGGAGGAGAGACGCCGGATCTAGTCTCCGCCGATGAGGATGGAGGTCGCGAGGAGGGAGCGATCCAGGAGGTTTTCGCGTGAGATATGTCGCTGGAGAGAAAGGGACGCCTGCGAATGCCGTCGGGGACCACCGATCGTTGAGGAGGGATAGAGGAGAGAGGCTCTGTCTGTATATCTCCCCATCCATTTTATTATTATTATTATTATTATTATTATTATTATTATTATATATATATATATATATATATATGTTAAGGTCATGAGATAAAGGAGAGGGGTATGGGTCACACGTGAGCAATAGTTAAGGGAGGAAAACATACTTATTATTATTTTTTTATTATAATAATAATATTATTATATATTATTATTATCCTCCGCGCATTTTTCGCCCGAACATGTCCTCGCAACAAAATGAACATCCTCCTTAAGTGAAATCAACGTTTCAAACGCACTGGTGTTGTCTGTTTCGTCGTTCGAAGTCATTCGGGGTCATCTATACCACCTTTTTTAACAATCGAGTCAAAAATGATAATTTATGTATTTAAAGCTCACCTGTGAAGTCGTGGGGAAATGAGCGTCCTTCCAAGGAAAAATCAATGTTTTGGACTCCCTCACGCGGTCTGTTTCGTCGTCTGAGGTCATCCAGACCATCTTGTTGACGATCGGGCAAATTCAAGCTAATTTTGAGCGCGACGCGACAAATAATATTCATCGACCCGATCAAAGTCGTCTGACGTGCAAAATGTCAGCCAGCCTTCGCCTAAGCAAAAGCCAAAGCCCAGCAGAATGGCCCTGGCTGCATGCTTCTCAACACGTGCCAAAAATGTCTCGGGTGGGTGTCTGAACTATCGGATATTACAGACGGGTCGTAAACTATTCTGAGTCATGCATGTGGACACCCTACACTCGTGACATCAAAAATTGATGCCAACAATTAATAGTTGTGGAATGACAAACAAGCTATTGATCACAAAGAAACGACATTAAATTTACATGCTTTGTATTGGCAACAGAAAGACATGCAACGAATATACAATTTCAGATATCATTATTCAACTGGTACTGTGGTAATCAATGAGAAAACAAATGAAATGACTAAAAATTATAACAGTATGAAGATACTTAGAAGGACTGCACATTAATAAGAAAACGTATATAAAACACAAGTTGAATGGATGTTATATTAATAATTATCAACCAACATTCGTAGTAGAAAGGATAATATTTAAGCTGATAAATTTAAACATCTATTACATAAAAAACGATGATATAAATTCTTAAGTTAAAGCTAGGCGGTTAAATNAAAGGATGGAAAATGTCTTGAGAAGCATCATTTCAGGTATTTAAGAAGAAAGGAGATGGATAAATAAAAATGTTTATGATTGTTGTGGTCATAAAAGAATTAAAGCTATGTCATGCAATGAAAATAAAGAATTAAAAAAACTACATAAATGTAAAAAAAAAATGGATTGAAAAAGAAAAAACATCATGCAATTTCAAGTGATCATAAGAAAACATATGATTGGCTATCAAAATAATTAAGTTGGTGCAAGCTAAGAAAAATAGTGCGTTAAAGGTATCCTGAAATTATTAGAGAAACGCATAACAAAGCATTTGCTAATATTAATGTTTCCGTTCATTTTTCTCTTTTTTTATTTTAAAAGGAGTCGTCAGCTTGTCGATTATCGTATACTTCCCCCATTCGAATAAATCTCCCTCTCGAAGCATATAAATGATTCGAAGAGGAGAGGAACCGAATAAGAAGGGACATACGACAAAAAGACAAATAAGAGAAAAAGTAAAACGTGGAGAGTCTACATGCGATAAATTTCGCAAGGATAGGTTAAGAATGTCTGCTCAAACAAGATCGGACGGAGGCACCTTAAACCAATATTCGCGAAAGAAGTATCTACGTAGATTACCCATAACCAGAGAGTCAGGTGTATGACATCGCGAAAGAAGTATCTACATAGACTACCCATAACCAGAGAGTCAGGTGTATGTACCCGTTCTGGGGTCAAGAGCACTCCCAGAGGAACGTGTTCCTACTGGTTAATTACATCTTGGGGGATACCTAAGAATACTCTCGATAAAAGAAGTTTGGTTTCATACTATCATAGACTTGGGGTATATGCAATCAAAGGAAGGTTATTCTGTGTGGGAACAGTCTTGATGTTTCAAAGCTCGCGCTAAGTCGTCAAACAGAGAGTGAGTCTCTCACATCCCGAATGGATAGCGGCTCATCGGCACACAAGACCCACGGAATAACCTAAATCATCTTGACGAGTATATCCCAACACGTCAAAGCACGTCCGGGCCAAAAAGCAGAGGACAAATCGTCGTATCCCAAATGGGCGGCAGCTCATCCGCATCAGGCCGTAAAGTTGATATCAACGAAGTCAAGGAGCGATATGACTCAAAGGGGTTCAATAAAACGGAAGGTAGAGTGATCCTAAAAGGTTGAGGTAACTGGGTCGGGGTATCACAGACCCGTCATACACAGCTACTAGGACCATAAGTCTACCTGGTCGTAAAGGTAGTCGACCCAACACGTCCTGAAATCCCCAGTCAGCAATCTGTGAATTGCATCATCCACGGGAACCTCGGTAACCCTAAGGTCAAAGAAAAGAAACTCTATCCTATGACTACAAGTTGTAGCTCCAAAAGGTGAGACTTATACCTGTCGAAATGGTGAGGATACCTCAGGAAAGAAAGAGAAAGTGGAGGTTCAACTACAAAGCTGGAAACGCTCCAAACAAAAGGACTTATACCCCGTCTGAGTCGGGGAGCCTTCTAACACCCTAGGCGCAATAGACAACCACCTATATGAAGGTATGCTGGGCCAGTCAGGTTGAAGAAGTACAGGGACTCCTCCTCAGGATATACAAATATGAATGCAGTTATTTAGAGCGATCCTACGTATTGTGGAGGCCCTATTAATATATGCAGGAAAGTAAATATTGCAATTTTTAAATCCTAAAAATTTTAATCCTAAATTTTAATTATCTTGAATATTTTATTTATGATTTTATAGAAAATTACAAATTTAAAGTCCTTAATGAGCCTAGATTATATTGCGAAATCTCAGATAAACTACAGAAAGTAACAAGGAAAACACATACAAGTGCATACATGAAAATATGATGCAAAAAAAACAAACTAAGCCAAATCAAAATAATAATCAGGCTAGTGTCGCTGGGTCGGCAACATAACCCAGAAAAGAAAAAGGGCGGTCGGACGCTGCATATAATGTCCGGTCCTAATTTTATACATCAATATAAAATGCAGAATTAAGATACGAGACACGAGCATCTACTCTTGGTCCCATCCACGTGGTTCCAGTGCCAAATGCCTCGTAACATGTGCCCGTATCTTATTTCTGCTACAGGATTCTCCTATACTCTAAAAAGTACATAGGAAAAAGAAAAAACTCAATCCTGCATGAAAACAAGTGTCAGCGGAAAAACTCACATGCAAATAACGTATCATGAGTCATGTCTTAAAGGTGGGAGAGCTAATAGCGCCTACAAGCAAAAGAGTCAGAAATCATTATTTGCTCCCCAAATAGCGGTACCTGTGTGTGTGCATATAAAGAGACATGACTCCCTACAGAAGAACGCCCTAAAACATTATCACACATATGCAACATGCAGTCACACCACAAGCACAATGCAAAAGAAAAATATCTGACTATGACAACCAATCCAGCAGAGAGCAATAGTCAGTCATCAAAAGGACTACCTAACACCCTAATCATAGCCTAGCACACCATCTAATGAAAAGTGCATCAACCCAATATCTAAGTACGGGGCAAGCCTGGGTATAGTATGACTTTGAAGGGGTCGTCATACCGGCCCATCCTAAAGATCCGAAGGATCTAAAAGGTGTCACGAAGAGTGGTGACACGAGTTAGATCTATTCGATCTTTAGTACAGTCAAACTTATGTCAATCCTGATGATTTAACTCGCATTGCTCACTAGAATCAACCCAACAAGCAATGCTCGTTAAGGCATCGCGACCAACACGGGGTCACTCTCCTAACGAGTCTGGTTCGTTATCTATGCAAACATGCAAATGCAAATGCAAATAAATCAAAATATATAAGTAGTGATAAAGAGTATGTCATGAAGGCGATAACTCGTAGGAATAGGCATGTCGTAGCGATAGGGGTCCGAAAAAGGGGATATACCGGTAAGGAGGTGACCCGGAGCTGGGCATGTCGTGACGGCAGCGGCCCGAACATATGGGTATGCCGAGGAGGCAGTGACCCGGATGTGGGCATGCAGTAGCGGCAGAGGCCCAAGAAGAGGGTATGCCGGTAAGGCAGTGACCCAAAGATGGGCATGCCGTGATGGCAGCGGCCCGAAAAGAGGGTATGCCAGTAAGACAGTGACCCGAAGGAATGCAACTCAAATAGAGAATGTCAATCATGCAGACAAACGTGTACATGCACATACACAACATACGAAAGAACAAATGGTAGGTCGATCGGGATGGAATATCCGATCAATCCAAAATGTTGTGCCAACCGGGTCGGTGTAACCGGCTGAAACACAAGTGATGCGACCAGTTCAGGATGACCGACCAAGGCACAAGTGGTGCAAGTGCAAGTGCAAGTGCAAGATACAATGTGCGAGTGCGAGTGCGAGTGCGAGTGCGAGTGCAACGTGTAAATGCAAGGTGCAATGTGCAAATACAAGTGCAATATATGACATGCAATATGTAACATGCAAAACATGCACATGCAAACAATGAGGTGCATATGACCACATATGATAGCGAGTCACACTCGTACTAACAACATCGCCTGGAAAACCTCAGGTTTAGACCCTTGGATATGCGACACCACCGCCTCTTGCTTTGGTGAGGAAATGTGGGGAGTTTTCTCCCCGGATCTCCTACGGCGGCTGGATGAGGGACGTCGGATCTAGTCTCCGCCGATGAGGATGGAGGTCGGCGAGGAGGAGGGAGCAATCCGAGAGGTTTTCGCGTGAGATCTGTCGCTGGAGAGAAAGGGACACCGGCGAACGGTGTCGAGTACCACCGATCGGCTAGTTTCGGCNTATATATATATATATATATATATATATATATATATACATATATTAAGGCCATATTAAGGTCATGAGATAAAGGAGAGGGGTATGGTTCACACGTGAGCAATAGTTAAGGGAGGAAAACATATTTTTTATTATTTTTTTATTATTATAATAATATTATTATATATTATTATTATCCTCCGCGCATTTTTTGCCCGAACATATCCTAGCAACAAAATGAACATCCTCCCTAAGTGAAATCAACATTCCAGACGCACTGGTATTGTCCGTTTCGTCGTTCGAAGTCATTCGGGATCATCTAGACCACCTTTTTTTAACAATCGAGTCAAAAATGATAATTCGTGTATTTAAAGCTCACTCACGAAGTCGTGGGGAAATGGGTATCCTTCCAGGGTAAAATTAACGTTCTGAACTCACGTGGTCTGTTTCGTCGTCTGAGGTCATCCAGACCATTTTGCTTACGATTGGGCCAATTCAAGCTAATTTTGTGCGCGGCACGATAAATAATATTCGTCGACCCGATCGGAGTCTTCTGACGTGCAGAATGCCAACCGGCATTCGCCTAAGCAAAAGTCAAAGCCCAGCAGAATGACCCTGGCTACGTGCTCCTCAACACGTGCCAAAAAGGTTTCGGGTGGGTGTCTGAACTATCGGATATTACGGACGGGCCGTAAACTATTCTGAGCCATGCATGTGGACACCCTACACTCGTGACATCAAAAATTAATGCCAACAATTAATAGTTGTGGAATGACAAACAAGCTATTGATCACAAAGAAACGACATTAAATTTACATGCTTTGTATTGGCAACAGAAAGACATGCAACGAATATACAATTTCAGATATCATTATTCAACTGATATAGTGATAATCAATGAGAAAACAAATGAAATGACTAAAAATTATAACAGTATAAAGATACTTAGAAGGACTGCACATTAATAAGAAAAAATATATAAAACACAAGTTGAATGGATGTTATATTAATAATTATCAACCAACATTCGTAGTAGAAAGGATAATATTTAGGCTGATAAATTTAAACATCTATTACATAAAAAAGCGATGATATAAATTCTTAAGTTAAAGCTAGGCTGCTAAAGAAAAAGTGTCTCTAAAGTATTACATTATAATAGAACCTCATGGAAACTTACAAGATATATTTTATAAAATTACAATTAGATCGATTATGTTGTTTGTTGAATAAATAAAGTCAGTCGTGATGGAAAAATTAAGCATGATAAAAATATTAAATTTAAGATGGATGTGTAATAAAATTAGTTAAAATATTTGAAAAATCAAAATATAAAAAGAATGTTAAAAGTATACCTACGGAAAAATAGATATTGGTGTTTTATGCATGTACAACAAAGTGTAGAAAATGTGTCAAAAAGATAAATAAAATTAAAAATCGTAGATTGATGATGCAAGTTAGCATTTTGAGTTTTAAGTTTAATTTGGTTGATGTTATGTTAGCAGACTGTTTGATTTTCAAAAAACTAAATTTTTTAATAAGTTTAATTATGTATGTGATCATCAATATAAAGTGGGTTGTGTTCTCTTCCCTAATATGGTTCTTTAATGGATCTCTAATATTCTTCTATAATGTTTTTTGTCTATTGGTATTCTAACTTTTTGTTATGGGGTCACCTAATTTGGTTGTTGGTTCTTTGTTATTTGGGTTGATTGTATGATTAGGTTGCATTCACAATTTAGTCTTGACTTCAACTCAACTTCTTACCCTGACTTGTGAGCGAGAAGTCCACTAGAACTCCAATTAGGAAGCCAAAATAAAAAATCAAAGAATAAATTATAGAGGTCCCTTTTACCTCCTTAACGGAAAAGTAACTGTCATAAAGGATCAATAGCAAGGTCTAGGGGAAACAAAGCATGAAGGCTTAAGGTGGACTCATCATGCTTCCTCTTCCTTATCTTGATTATGTCTTATCTTGATTATGTCCATTAAAGAAATAAGTTTAAATGGGCAATATGGAAGTGAAGATTTAGAACAAGAAGCATAAAAATGATGAAAGGATCCAAACAATAGGGTTTATATCACTTTACTCATTAACTCCTGTAGTATATAAAGATAAATTGGGGTAGGGGAAATAATGTTGGTTCTAATAAGAGACACATTTTTCAAGGTAATAATCAATCAATCACACAATCAAGCTCCAAAATTAAGGAATTTAGATTAATACATAAAAATATCAAGTGGCTTAGTATTTACCAGGAAAGACCTCTAACAAGTCTACCAGATGTTGAGCATAACCGTCTCAGGGCATGGTTGTTATGGAAGTTAGATTCAGTCGAGCAGTTTTATTAAAAACACAAGGAGGCTTAGTGTTACAATTGCTCAATCCCTTGAGCGCTATGCGCCACCATAAGTGCTCTCTAAAGCAAAATGGGTGCCTTAAAATAAATATATGTTAATTATTAGATATGTCACTCGCATCAATTTATTTAATTATGATTTTTAATGACTATGAAATGGTAATCATAAGATAATATTTTTTAGCAAAAAATAATGTTTTTTCAAGCTTTGTTATTTTATATTAAAAATTTTACTAAAAAATAGTTTTAAGTTCAATCAAAACAATTGATTTTGTAGCATGCACAGACGAGGCATATTGTAATCCTAGCCATTATTTATTACATCATACTTATCACTAATGTTTTCTTCCTTGACATTGAAATTGACCCTCAACCTCTTCATCAAATTCCTTAGATCCATATTCTATCTTCAAGATTTACTATTCTAACATTGGACCTTCTTTCACTAACCATTTGATCAGCTTATTCTCAGTGGTGCATTCGTGTTTCTCAAACTCTCTATGGCATTTTTCTCCTTTTGTTTTGTGATGTCAGTTTAACATCAAAAGATTAAAATTAACTCATTTTCAACATTTAAAATATTATCATACATCTAGCAAATCAAAGCAAGCAGCTTTCACTAGTTGATGCAGTGTCACAAGCCACTCTCCTCCTAGGCGTGCCTAATAAATGACGCATATTTTGGAAGATGTGTGAACTACAATACCCTTGCTTCGCCTACCCAAACCTGGGTACCTAACAATCCCATTAAGTGTTAAACCCTAGCAGTGAGATTTGGGCCACAACGAGATTATACACATCTGTTCATCTTTAACTAGAAACTTTCCAATGAGCATAGAAATATTGTTCACGGAAAAGATAAAAGGACTGACATTTATGTATCAGAAACACTTCCTGTCACCCGGAGACTTGTAAATGTAAGCAGTAATAAATGGTATAAAACATCAATGGCGTTAAAAAATAAGCATCGGAAGAACGAGGAAGAAGGACGGCGAATTTACATAGTCCGTAAATGCCGCACCAATGACCATGTTCTGCACCATCGTGTCGTCTAGCTCTGTAATCGACATCCGTCGCTACCATAACGAGAGGAAAAATTTGTGGGGAAATAAACAAGAAGTTCTTAAACCAACAGTGTGCGAGCGGAAGAGAGCGGAAGTCAAGATCACGTAGAGTTCATCTGATAAAATTTACCGATTCCTCGATTGCAAAATGACGGATCCGCCAGCCGGACGTGAAAAAGAGAAACGGAGGGGAAGGAGAAGTAGGGTGCGCTAAGGGATAAATTTCAAGAGTAAAGTAAGCACAATATGTGAGATGAAAAATTACATTTTTTAATCACTAATGTAAGTACATTTGAATAATGATAATTGAATACATATGTCATATATAAAATTTTATAATGTTTTGAAATTTTCAATTTATTTCTTCTATGGATTTAAAATGATCATAATTGTATGATTTAATGTTCCATGCATATTAATAGCGTCTTCACATTTATGATATTTTAGATGATTGCATTTATGTTGTATGTTTCGGGCAAAAGTATCCTCATTTTTTCAATGTGTTTGGTCAAGTATGTTTTTTTATACATTTAGGATGCTTTTTCTAGCAAGTTTTGGGTGTCAGAGGTAGTCTCGATCCAGACAGGATCACGAGTCCTTGTGGGACGACTTAATTTTTTAGTTGGTTTGTCCATTTTTCCTTCTTTTCATGCAAGTTTCATGTTCATACCCTTAGCAGGTATAATTTCTACTTTACTATTAGTTAGGATAGAGTCGTAAGAATCTTGATGTTTCGTTTCATTGACTTCGGGCGTATCGAATTGCTTCGGACGATGCAATACATGGATTACTGACGAAATTGATTCTCAATCAGATTGAGTTAACTACATTCACGGCTTATAAGAAATAGGGTCCCAATAGTCTTAGAGGATGGCTCCATGGAGCCTCGACTAGGTTACTTCAGTATGTTTAAGATTTTCCCAACCTACCTTTAGACCTACTCTTTTTGAGTACTTATGTTTCCTTTCTCGAGGCTTTGTGGGCACAGTCGTAGGCTTTCTTGGCTAAGAGGTGACTAACCGCTAGGTTATGGTGATTCACTCGCTACCTAGTGGCCTATTTTCACCCTTTTAGCTAGAGGTTTTTGTTAAGAAATTTAGGACAAAGAAAAATAAGAATTGACACAAATATAAAATAACACACAAAGATTTAACAAGGTTCAACAAAGATGTCTACATCCTCGGGAGCAGAGCGGCGACTTCCTTTTCAATATTCAGAAAATAGTATAAAATACAAGATTCAGCTCACATTAGGTTACAGACATGACATATATATAACCCCATAGTACAAAATGTAATTACTTAAATTACACATGTACCACACCACGGGGTGTTGCCCCTGCAACCCCAACCCACAAAACAAAACTCCCCCGATCGGATAGATCCTTCCGCTCCACTCCGCTCCAGCATATGTCTCATTTATGGTATATGAGTCATACCTAACAAATCTCAATCTTGACGAATATCCAGCCCCTTAAGAAAAATATATCATGGAGTTTCTTATGCACCAATGTGGGTTGGACCACCACGCTTCCGTTGCGCCCTCGCTCCCCCCAACCCACTAAATTTCAATAGACACACCTCTTCAATTCCAAGAGACATCTCTTCATTCCAAGAGCCTCCAAATTATGGTATTATGAGTCCCTAACAAATATCCACCTTGGCAAATATCGAGCTCCTCAGGAGAAATATATATGCTCAACAAATCTCCACCTTGGCGAATATCCAGCCCCCTAGGAGAAATACATCATGGAGTTTCTTATGCACTAATGTGGGTTGGGCCACCACGCTTCTGCTGCCCTCACTCCCTCAAACCTACTAAATTCTAAGAGAAACACATCTTCAATTCCAAGAGACATCTCTTCATTCCAAGAGACTCTAAATTCTGGTATTATGAGTCATATTTAACAAATCTCCACCTTAGCGAATTTCCAACCCCTTAGGAGAAATACATATACCCAACAAATCTCCATCTTGGCGAATATTCAGTCCCTTAGGAAAAATACATATACCCAACAAATCTTCACATTGGCTAAAATCCAGCCCCTTAAGAGAAATATATATGTCAACAAATCTCCACATTGGGAGAAATACATATGTCTAACAAATATCCACCTTGGCGAATATCCAACCCATTAGGAGAAATATATCATGAAGTTTCTTATGCACCAATGTAGGTTGGGCCACCACGCTTCCGCTGCGCCCTCACTGATCCCCCAAACCACTACATTCCAAGAGACAAGCCTCTTCAATTCCAAGAGACGTATCTTCACTTCAAGAGACTCCAAATTCTGGTATTATGAGCCATACCTAATAATTCTCCTTGCAGTAGCTGTCAAAAATGCCCTTATCTACCTATTTTCAAGGCTTTTCTTTCAAATAGAACACCTTTATTTATGAGTTTTTCTGGTTGGATCACAAGTTGTAATTGATAATAAGGATATATCATTGTGGGAGGTATCTTTTAACTTACAAAAAAATAATTTTGATTTTGTCTTCTAGGTTGGATATGAAGGTCTTATTATAGAATCCTTATTGTTTATGTACTCAGACTAAGCATGGTTTGATTCAATTTGAGTGGCTCTTCTCCAGTTCATATTATGAGAATTATTCTATAAGGTATCATCATATTTATCCTGTTTGTTAACCTTCGTAATGTCCAACCGACTTTATCTTTCATTCCTCCTATCACACCTGGATGGAGGCTATTTTGAGGAAAAAAATTTGAAGAGGGGCGCATATTGTGAAGTAAAGCAATTTATTTCCAAAAATGAATTTACTCTCAAATATGGCATCAAGAATCATTTTTTATAATATCAAGTGATACATCAATGGGAAATGTCGATTTAAGTCCATCGAGATAATTGGAAGGTTCAACCAAGCAATATAAAAAAAGTGTGTGAATTGGTAGCATATAGAAGAGTGCAAAGAAGATTCAAGTGAGGTTGTGGTGGAGAAATAAATGTAGCACAACAACAAAGGTGCCCCATTGGTATCATCAATTTGATTAAACTTTGGATTGTAATATTTTTTTTATGGTTGAAATCCATTGTATGGTTGTGAATTTCTAAGAGCTAAAAGAATTGGGTATGTTGTTCTTCTATCTTAAGCATGAGATTTTCTAATGATAGGTTTGAGTGGACTTCACTAGCTAAATTATGTTTTTCTTGATTGTGGGACTAGTTCTCATAGTGTTGAATGTTGAATTAGTGGACTCCATTATGATAGGTGATATACTTATTAGCAGCTGGGAGAAAAGATTGTAAAATGGTGAAATGATTTCCCACAATTAACATCAGTGTGTTTGCCAAAAAAGATATGGTGATAGGGAAAAGTTTAAATCTTAATGTTTTATAAAAATCCCCCACATAAGTAGAATACCTATAGACGACACTAGAGTTTTTGTATGGAAGATAAATAAAAGAAATCAGGGGCCACACATATATGCAATGATTTATGGCATTGGTATATATGATAAACAAATTATATTTATCTTAATGGAAATAGATTGGATCATAAAATATAAAATATTGATAAAGTATTGAAGGTTGAAGAAAATATTTGGACAATGTTAAATAGACATTAGTGATAAGGTGATTACAATCTGATAATGATAGTCAGTGATGGAAATCAACTGAGCATGCAATTTTTTCAGGGTGATGGTAATCAGATGATGACAATTTTAGCCATTGAAGGGCAACTATAATTGAACGACTATGATCGTTGTGGTGATTGTCAGTGTCAGACATTAGAAAAAGTTTTAAAGTTTTTCAGATCTCTAAGCCCTCTTTAATTATTAATCAAATTTTCTTTTCAAACAAAAAATGAGAGACCACATATAATTTTTAAAAGTGTCATTTTGATCATTTTAAACAAAATCTCTATAAAACTACATCAAGTAGCACGTAATTCTCTTAATTATATATCATCTTTTTAGTGTCTAAGTGACATGATACTCTCAAAATTATATGCTTCTTTGACTATGAAAATGTAACACTCAAAGCTTTTTAACATCTACATAATATTATAAAAATTTTAATTGCACTTCATGTGTTTGATCTGAGCTTATATGGAATCAAATCAGATCACTTTTATGCCATTGGGCTCATCTCAATGATATGTTTATGAAGTTATTAATTTAGTATGTAAATCAATATTTGTGCTTACTAAATCGAGTTTTTTTTTCTAAAGTTTTGTAATGCATCGTGTATAAGTCTTTTGCTAAAAATTTGTCCTATATTGCTCAAATAAATTGGCGCATAAAATCTCAAATTATTTTAATACTTGTGCATTATAATACGCTTATTTGCTCGAATGAAATAACGATACAGAGTGTAATGTTCATGATGGTGTTATGCAAAAGAAAAAAAAAATTACATATAAATGTATTTAAGGGCCAAGCATTATTCATTCCAAAATAAATTTTTTATAATATTTCTCAACTATTTTAAAATTCAGTAAGAATTTGGGAATTATTTTGACGAGTATCTCATATAAATAAGGATATTTCAACATTGAGATAATTACGTACAGACCCCCCAAAACATTTATATTTACAAATTAAACTCTCAAGTAATTTTTTCGAACTATCAAATTGATAAATTTACGCATGTCACCATGAAACTATTGATAGTTTCATCAAAAAATGAAAAATATGAGTAGTGATTTTACATAAATTTTGATATTTGAGTGTAAATTATGTATAAATCAGTAGTATTGAGATGATATTGAGATGATATTGGAGTACAATCACTCTCTAATATCACAATCTACACGTAACCCAGTGCATACAGTGTCCGCTCATGAAATTGGAGCGATTATTGCGTGCGTACAATTGAAGCAAATTTGCATCAGGCGTCCAATCTGGGCTACTGCAATACTATTTTTTATTTTTTTTGTTGCGAGGGTGGGACCCACAAATTTGTGTTGCACACAATAAATTTTTCCATGAAATTGACCCTTCAACCTTTTTTATATAAATTATGCATTTAATCCTCCAAAATTTTGTCAATCCCGGCCCCCGGAGCCTCCTCGCAAAAGCGATCTGCTACCAAACTCAAGCAATGCGGACTCCTCTTCCCTCGAAACCATTCAAGTTTCCTCCAACAATGGAATCCCCTCGTCCCCATCACCGGCCACCGCACTGCGGCCAAACAGCAACCGAGTGCGCCGCCGGTTTCTGCACCCTCTGTATCTGCTGTCCAGTCGCGATGTTCTGTTCCTGTATTATGATCCCCTTCCGTCTCGCCGGCCTTGTGTACCGCCGGATTAGGGTTTCCTCCCACTCCTGCTTCTGTTGCGGAAGCCACGGCTTGTCGGACTTGTCGTCTTCCTCTTCCTTCTCCGACATTGGGTTGGAGGCCGGGCATGAGGGTCGGAGTCCGGCCGGTCGCGCTCGCCGGAAATGGTGTTTCTGGTCATGGAGATGATCCGGTAGTCGGCCGATTTAGGGTTTTGATGCGGGATTGAGTTGTTCGGCTTGGATTTGCGGGGGGATTTTGCGTGGGATGTTCTTCTCGAGAATTGTAGACGGGGATTGGGGATTCTTCGGAGTTTGCAGGTCGGATATGTTAGGTATGAATTGTACAGAGTGAAATTTCCTTTTAAGTTAGGGTTTTGAGCGAAAATTCCGGGCTTCGATGACTTTGAATCTGAGCCGGTTGAAAACTTGTGATGGAGCAATGGGGTGCAATCCAGCAGTCATACGTAGTAACTTTTTGGGGCAATTGCATATTGACCACCCAAAACTCGCAATTTACAAGTTTACCTCTCTCTCTTTCATCCATTTTTCAAATTTTCACTCGAATATTAAAATTTATGCTAAAACCCCAACCCATATTTTTCATTTTTTATCAAATTATATATAGTTTGATTAATTTGTAAATATCAAAATAATTTTGGGAGGTTGGTTTGTTTTTTGTAACGGAAGATTTACGTATATACCATTTGATTTCTATGTATTTACGTTGTTGTCATTCAAAATTTTCATATCACATTAAAAAGATCGTAATATAAATTATTCAAAAAAATATATGATTTTACTAATAAATGAAATAGCAATCTATTTTCTAGAATGTGGTTCTTATGAAAAATTAACCACTTAGCTCTCAACATTATTCAATACGATTTAATATTGATACGTGCTAGTAAACTTGTGATAATAGAGTAATAAATTATTGTCTTAGTGTTGCACTAGAATTCAATACAGACTCAAATAAAAGAAACAACCACTATGGAGATCAGAAATTTTACTGGAAAATTTATAAAGGGAACAACCACGGAGTCTGATGCAGTTGAAGAGATCCACTAAAAATTGAGCTTACAGTTACAATCACTTATCCCATAGGCAGGAAAGAGTTACACAGTCTCTTGAGTTATAACGTCTGTGCACAAATGAACTTGTAAGGAGTGGCCGTCGATCGATGATTATCGGCGACAACCTACGAGTGATTGTCAATATCAGTCGACGACTGATGGTCGGTGGTGGTCAACGGCGAGGTGATGTTGGACTTCTATTTCTCTAAGCTTCAAGCTCTTATTCAGGCTTCAAGCTCTCTCCCCGCTCCTCATGAAAGGGATGTGACATTGTTTATAAAGTCTTGATTACAATTAATGAAATAATATGAAACACTCTGATCAGACGGTCCAGAGATGCTCCATCGATCAAACGGTATTTAATGGACATTTGAGGGACTTAACGATGTCAGAGGAGCGATCTTGGGCTCGTTAGATTCATCTTGTCAACACGCCCAATTCGACCATGAGCCCAACCAATTAAGCATTCATTTGAATAACCAAATATGCTTATAAAGTTTTCAAAAGTGTTTTAATGACTTGATATGAGTTTGATTTAACTCTAAATTTATCAATTTTGGTATCATTTAGACCAGCTCATCAAATAGATTAGTTTGACTATAAGTTTGCTGATAGGAGCTACTCCTCACCCAGGCCATGATGATTAAAAGGTAGATTTACACGAAACACATAAAATAGCACAACACAATTCCTAACCTTGCACTCTCCAATAATTTCAATAAAAGAAATATGGGTTACACTACTTTTAGTAAATTCGGTTAGTTCCTAATGCAAAAATCTTTGATAGGGAAAAAAAGAAATAACATGGGAAGATTATGTATCATGAATGTAAAATTAGGTAAAATGTGAGGGTTTTCTTCAAAGAAAATGACATCTTCCATGCAATTTTACCAGTATAGGAAAAGAATTGAAAACAACTACTAGCATTAGACATTCTAAATACTTTGCTTAAATTAATCAAAAGTTAACAAGTCCAAATCAATGCATCTTTAATTTTGACACAAAATGTTAGAGATACAGGTCACACGTTACTCTATTAGTTGGGAGCTTAGGTTTTCAACTATTAGGTATTGAGTTGAAAGACTTTGTATATGTGGTGTGTGTGTGTGTTTGTAATTGAATTGCAAAAATATCAAAGAAAAAACATTGCAGATGGTTATAGAACAATGTGAATTTATTCCCAATAAAAGTTGAAAATTCAAAAGAACTAGAAAAAAAGAAAGCACGTGATGCCTATGAAGATGCTAATTTTAGGAAGAACTAACTTATCGAGGTCCTTGACCGGACCCAATGCCGGGTCATACAAGCCATCCAGAACAGGTGATTCCTTGGTATCAAGGAGTTCTGACTTGGTAATTGCCTTGAAGCTTATCCTCCTAACCTCTTCTGCAGAGTAAAAGCTGAAACTCATCCACTCCACAGTTTCAGATGCAGCCTGCACAAAAAAATTTTTATGTTAAGCTTTTGTAGAGAATTCATTAACAATATAAGTAGTATCGAAGAAAACAAGCTTGGAAAAAAATATCGGACAAATTTTTTCAATGAGAAAAATCTCTTGAGACTACACTTGAAATATCAGGCAGTTAAGTAGATTGTGAAACACAACTATCAATAGAAGTTTAACCAACATCAATACCTCATCAGGTTGCAAGCGAGCGTCAGACATCTTGAGCGGTGATTTTAGCAGGTTAACTACTAGGGTTTACGTGGTCCTTGCTTGCTTCAGTAACTGGAAAACGTGTCCTTCCTTCGGCAACTGTTGTCTTCCCAGCTAGCTCGGCAACTGTTTCGCAAATGCACGATGACGAAACCTGGACAGAAGCGGGGGTTTGAAGACAAATGCTAATTTTGGGCGAAACGGGAGCGGGCGAGGTAATTCCAGAATAATATATCAAATTAAATAATAAATATCAATTAAAATATCAAATTAATTATAATCATCTAAGCTTAGATGTACTCATTTAATAGTTAATTAATATATAAAGTTATATTTAAAATTATTTAATTAAATTTTAGTAATTCTTAATTTCTAATAATAATTAATTAATTAATTAGGAATTTATTATTCCAACAATTTAATTAATAAATATCAATTAATAATTACCTTATATCAAATTAACTATAATCATGTAAGTTTAGATGTACTTATTTAATAGTTAATTAATATAAAAAGTTATATTTAAGATTATTTAATGAAATTTATAATTAATCATATATAATTAATTAATATAAAATATATATTCATCCAAGTATAGATGTACTTATTAAATTATAATATAATTAATTAATATTTATAAATATTCCAGCAATTTAATTAATAAATATCAATTAATAATTACCTTATACCAAATTAACTATAATCATCTAAGTTTAGATGTACTTATTTAACAAAACCCACACATTTTAATCCTATTAACTAATAAAACCCAAACCCTAGCATTTTAATCCTATTAATTAATCGATCAAAATTTAAAGCAAAAACTTTTGAATCGGTAGAATAAAAATTAAGCATATGCAACAATCTATGCAGACCTAAATATGTCATACAATGCATTTGTTGCAAGAGGCCTTCTTTGCTACATTTATATATCCCCGTCCGTCATCAAGTGAAGCACTTCTCTAAGAGATTTAAGTGTCAAAATTGTAAAGAAAAATATAAGGAAAAATTTTGTACCAATAAATACAATACAAGCCATGCCAAAACTTTATTTACATGTACGTTAAGTGCTGCACCATCTCCTGCATGGTAGTGGTAATCAAAACACTCATTTCTCCAATGCATAAATCGAATCTAACCATTAAACTTATAACTGTATGTTTTGCAGCAAATCAAAGCTGCCTGTCCCAAGCTTCACTATGTTACCGAGGGAGACGCAGGCAGAAGGTGAATCCATGGTGTCTACAAAACCATGGAGAGCTGATTCTGTGATGATGTTTGTGGCAGTCTCAAATGACATTGCACAAAAAGGAGAAGTGCTGAACTTACGCATTCCCAACCGATTCAAGGGACGATAGTCGCCATTGTACGTCATCAAATCTGCAATCAACATCAAGTGCCGTACATTTACCTCAATGCCATATGCGTCGAAGACACCCTTCACCTCATTTAAGATGGTCGCTCTCGCGGCTTCCACACCATATGTCTTCAGCATTGCATGAATATTATTGGTGACGATCTTATGGATATCAATGTATTCATACAATTCGAAGAGTACTTTGAAGTTCACCCCAGCAATCTGCAGGAGGAGAGGGTCACCATTTCGCTTAGGTTCCACCACCGAGCACAGTTCAATGTTCTTGCATGCCTTCACATATATGCGCTTCGCCGTCTTCTGAGCAATCTGCAAGAGAAACTAATGTTAAGAGAGAATGGAAAAAAAAAAGAGGAGCATNTAACATCTGCTAAGCTGATTCTCCCTAGTTTCGCAGCAATGAATTCAGCATCCTCCCTGTAAAAAAAAAAAAAAGGTTGTATGCATGCGTGGGCTAAAAAGAAATGGAAATCGCAAGCACAAAGACTACACAATAAAGATAAAGAAGCTAAAACAATGTGATTTCCATCTTGAATGATATGTTATTTATTAGAAACATAACAAAAAGCTCGCTTGATGCCTTCAACCTCATAATTTACCTGGATCGAAAGTCAAGCAAAGGACAGGTCATGACAGGAGTTTTGATGTCCACCTTTGCATGCATCAGTATTTCAGTCAAACGAGGTATACCAAGTGTAACATTTAATTCTCCACGTCCAGCAAGATGAAAAGTGTTGAGCCTGAAAGAAGGAAATGGATCAGCTTTTAGTAAAAGGAAAGCATCATGTAAAAAAACTTTTAAAAAAATCCAAGATGATAAAAACCGGAGAGTAATTAAAACTCACGTCATCTGTGTTGAAGGCTCCCCCACTGATTGAGCAGCAAGCACACCAACTGCTTCACCAGGTTCAACAAGGCTTGATAGGTACTTCAGTTTCACTAACTTCATCAGGTCCTTCCTCTTAGCCTGCTTAAAATAGCCAGTTGGATTTTTAGATATTCGACTAAAAAAGTGCACAGCTTTTTCCTTGAGTTCATGGGATAATTCTTTCAAGTAACCATTTGACTTTGATAAATGAGCGTATTCAAGTTGACCACTCATCTTTCCAAGAACAACTTTTTGATTCTGCAATTATAAGTAAACTAAGCATTATATTTCTTATAACTAAGGTATCTAGAAAAGAGAGCCAAGATTGGTTATCATCACCATCATAAGCATTTCAAATTCATCAAGGAAACTACTCTTTTGGACGTCAACTCCATCTTCACCATATGTAAATTGAACGATGGACCCGTCTGCATCACGTACTGTATGATCATAACTAACTGTCAAACATTCAAGGTTCTTCACCAAGCATCGCTGGAGATATCCACTGCGGGACGTTTTGACAGCTGTATCCACCAATCTAGACATCATAAAGAAGAATCATAAAGCTACGGTGAGAATTGTTATATATTCCAAACCAGCAAGTTCATCTAGCGTGAAGATTTGAATAATCCAATATAAACTTGAAATCAAGATGAAGAAAAGATGAAAAATGAAAAGCGTACCCTTCACGACCTGCCATGCAATGGAAGTAGTACTCTTGAGGGCGCAAACCAGTTAAAAAACGATCACTAATAAAACCTCCAGCTCGAGATGAAATATCCCATGGAGGAAAGCACGGCAATGTTTTCCCAGAAGCCATACGTGGAACACGCTTTCCTTCTAGTTCTTGCTGGCCTAACAATGATGAAATTTGTGTCATATTAACCTGCAATAACAAATGCATGCAGTTAGTATAGAGAGGTGATATTGTAATAATACAAAGATAAGAGAAGAAAAAAATTTACAACAGATAACATGACGTTTCTGAATAAATGCTACTATGTAGAGCACTTCACTAAAGCACAACGGCTTTACAAAAAAGACCATAGATATCCTCATGCAAATAAGGCAAACGAGTCAGCAAATCTTGATTTTGCTATTGCAATTTAAAAAGTAAAGTAATAAAAAAGATAGTATAAATTACTTCAAAGATCATTGTCACGCAAATGGGTAAAAAACATTATCGTATCATTCAGATGAACATAGAGGCAACCTAAATTAATGAGCATGGAATTAGAAAAAACAACAGCAAAATCAGAAAGAATGCAGTATTATTGGGTTATCTTTTGCTTTCATTTCACTAGTACAAGCAAGCAAGCATTTGGAGCTGAAACTCTACTAAAATAACAAGATGAACTGTTATCATGAAGAGGGAGAATTGAGACGTCTAGGTCAGGCTTCCTGTGATAGAAGCAACACCAAGAGGTCCATTAAGCCTGGAAATTTCTAATGAGCAGCAATGTCTTCATAAAGACGCTGTTAACCTCCACACCTTCTTAACATTCTGACATAGTTCAATGCAGCAAAAATTTGCAAGAATTTGTTTTCTGGAGTGATGTGCTTTTTCTCGTTCATTGCTTTTATAGATATCTTAAAAATTGTTATGTGGTTATTCATTGCAGTTGAACTACAGAGCCTGATACTGACCACCGTCCCATAGTTATTTTGGTTGTGTTGATCAAATTTTTAGTTTCTGATGGCTAGTTTGAGCTTAATTTTTTGCTGCAAATGCTAATAATTTTCTTGGCCAATCAATGCTGAAGGTTTTGCTTTTGGGTTTTGGGTGTCAGGTTTGTATTGGGAGAACTCAAACTCTTAAGCTCGATCTCTAAAAACTAGTTTACACCAATTACATAATGAGTTGAATTCAAAATCCAGAGATAAAAGATCAAGAGTTTTGAGTTCTTTTAATACTTTGATGCTCACAGTTTGCATAATAACCATTGGAGGAGCTAAAATGAGTATCATATCCTCCAAAAAATAACTACTTCATATTAACAAAATAAATACTACTGCCTGCTTCCCAATGCCAAGACAACAGCTTCAACAGAGCTCCATTGTTGTTTTGTATTACATGTTGGCTCTCATAGAACCTCTCATATATATAAATGTAAGAATTGAAGTTTAAGTGTTAGACATGTGAAGACATAGGAACTATGTGGTATGTATATATATCACACACACAAACACACACACACACACGCATATATATATAGTTCTTATGTATGTATGTACATACATACATACATACATACATACATACATATGTATGTATGTATATATGTGTATATATGTATGTATTAGGTGTTAGACAAATAAAGACATAGGAACTAAGTGGTATGTACGAAATCTTCCACTTAGGGAATATATATATATATAAAACTAGAAGATCTAAGGTCCCAGCACCAAAGAACTCTTGAGCTCTATCCAAGAAACAAGAAACAAATAGGGAATCTCCTATGTAGCATGAAAGCAAGAGTTGCATCTGAGACAGGTAAATTATGCATTAAAGCCCACTTGTCACAAGTTTTTGCTCCTCTGTTATATCTTTGAACCCTACATTTTATCGCTCTGGTGCCAACAGTCACTCCACTCAAAGACAAAGTTTGCCTGCCTTTACGATTTGATTGTGAGGAACTATCACTATGGATCCTCTTAGCTTCTAGCACTGACGAAATGAAATCATAAGAAGAATTTGTTGTGTTAAAATTCATTGGGGAGGAATCAAATTGGGGGTGAGTAAGGGTCTGTTTGGGGCAACTGCAGCTTAATAATAAATTATTCAATGCCAAGACAACAGCTTCAGCAGAGCTCCATTGTTGTTTTGTGTTACATGTTGGCTCTCATAGAACTTCTCATATATATAAATGTAAGAATTGAAGTTTAGGTGTTAGACATGTGAAGACATAGGAACTAAGTGGTATGTATATAAATCTTCCATATATATATATTTGTGTGTGTGTGTGTGTGTGTCTATATATATATATATATATATATATATATATGTATATATTAGGTGTTAGACAAGTAAAGACATAGGAACTAAGTGGATATGTACGTAAATCTTCCACTTAGGGAATATATATAAATATAAAGCTGGCAGATCTAAGGTCCTGGCACCAAAGAACACTTCAGCTCTATCCAAGAAACAAGAAACAAATAGGGAATCTCCTATGTAGCATAAAAGCAAGAGTTGCATCTGAGGATAGAAACAAGAAACAAATAGGGAATCTCCTATGTAGCATAAAAGCAAGAGTTGCGTCTAAGACAGGTAAATTATGCATTAAAGCCCACTTATCACAAGTTTTTGCTCCTCTATTATCTATTTGAACCCTACATTTTATCGCTCTGGTGCCAACAGTTGCTCCACTCAAAGACAAAGTTTGTCTGCCTTTACGATTTAATTGTGAGGAACTATCACCATGGATCATCTTAGCTTCTAGCGCTGACGAAATGAAATCATAAGAAGAATTTGTTGTGTTAAAATTCATTGGGGAGGAATCAAACTGTGGGTGAGTAAGGGTCTGTTTGGGGCAGCTGCAGCTTAATAATAAATTATTGTGCAGCAGCTTCATAAGAAGTTGTTGCCGCTTAAGTTGTTGCGCAGCAGGGGCAGAAGCTGTTGCGGATAAACTGATTGTCTTTTTCTTTTTTGCAGTTTGAAAACAGTTATGCTGCAGTTGATTCTAGACAAATGATCATTTTACCCCTGTATAGTAATGTTGTTTGCAACAAGACTGTCATAACAATGCATTTCATACTTTAAAAGCAGAAAAATTAAGTGCAGAATATTATAAAAAAAATATAGATATCGCACTTAATAATGAGTATCATGATTATTAAAATTAAGAAAAAATTATTAAAATAATAATTAATAATATGATAATATTATTTTTAAAATGCAGACAGCGTATGTCACGAGCGAGGGTAGAAGAATTCCGAGAGAGGGAGCGGGATCAAGAGAGACAAAAGAAACGCGAGTGGGGGACACAAGGGGCCGCATGGTAAATTGCGAGCGAAGAAACGTCTGTCTGTGTTTTACCTAGAGTTTTTAAAGACATCGCCGCGATGCTTTTTCCAAACAGCACAAAATGTGTTTTCAAAATTCGTCGCTCAAATAACGCCGTCCAAAACGGGACTGAGTTGTGTCAGTAGAATCTCAATAAATTAAGTTCATATTGGATCACACCCTTGTTTTGCTCACATTCATAGCAGATTGATAAGGCATTTTGATGCTTCAGTTCTAACACCCGCTCCTGCTCGTCATGAGGGAGCTCATTCGCCGAGCTGCTTACTCACCCGCAACACCCATCGCCTTAAATCTCCAAGACGTCAACTTATCCTTCCACACTCAAAATGGATCCATTAGATCCGAGCATGGAAGCACCATGACATCTCTGATAGCTTGTCGAGAACATGATCGATCTCACGAATGGCTGTGACAGGGTTATCATAATCTTTTAACTTGTATAGTAAAGTTAAAAAGTGCCTACTGAATTTAGATTCAAATGTGGTTTTGTGAACAGTCATTTTATAAAGGAGTTTTGTAGGATGTTTTTTTTTTTATTTTTTAAATTTTTTTTATGCTAAACCTCACAAATAGGAAAAGTGCATCATCATTTGTTAGTTTTGTAGGATGTTTTTAAATCAATTTTTACATATTATTCTCTTTTGATAAATTATGGGAAATTTGATTTTATTTAATTATGTNTTTTATTTATATATATATATATATATATATATATATATATATATATATATATATATATATATATATATATATATATATATATATTAAGTTGAACCCGAAATTTATAATAGATGTTATATTTTAGCGGATTAGAATCATTTGATTCTTAAAAGTAATTCTACATTATAATTTTTTTTTTAATAACAATAAAACGGTAGTCAAATAAATGTATGACAGATTGACAGTAATTTAAAAAAATTTAAACTGCAAAAAAAATAGAACCTGAATTTTCAAGGAGTTCATAGAGGTAATAAAGTCTTTGTTATCTTTAAACATGATAATTAATTGTGTTATAAAGTGCAAATAATTTTGTATTCAAAGAGTAATTTATTTTAACCAAGCGGAACTCTTTAAGGGAGTTTTTCTCAGCTGTAGCATTTAAATGTGATTTTCAGAAAGGCAATACACCCTAAGCAAACTCATAAAATTTGCGACATATATGCATTTATCTTAACCTATATAATAGGGCCAAAAACAAATATAATAGGGCCGAAAACAAAAAATTATAATTTCTTTGCAAGTAGATTTTTCTTCAATTAAAGGTGGCTAAAAAATTCTAAGGAGAGCAACCAATAATAGAGTAAAGTAAAATTATGGACAGGTTAAAGCTGCAAGTGAACAACAAGGAAGCCATTGAAGTTGAAATTATTGATGAGTGGCATTACATATCAACTATAGGAAAGGAGCTACAAAACTGGTTGGAGTAGCATGATGAGGGTTCAATTGCCAAGTTTGAAGTGAGCATGATTTGCTAATAACGGAAACTAGATATGATTGGAAACAATGTGTGAGACAAATTGCTCAATTAAAGAGGCATGATGTGTTGAACCACTTCAGCTTTTGATTCCAAACTCCTAACTTCGGTACATAAATTATGTTTCGGTTCCTAAATGCAAATAAAAGAAATAAAATAAAATTTTTAAAAATGTGGTGGGGGGTACATAAGAGAAAAAGGCCGAGAGGGAGGGAGTGCATGGAAACAAGATGCATTTAGCAGATGGATTGTGAGCGAGAACCACCACACGAGAAAATGAAAGAAATTGGGAAAATGTATGCTAAAAATAAATGGGTTAAGGAAGGGCTCAAAATTACAATTCTTGCCAGTTGCAGGTGATCTGAATTGAAATTATAAGACTTCTACAAATAGGGTTTGAGAGGGATTCATAAAAAATGATATTATTTCTCTGACAAATCTCTCGGTAAAAAATAGAGAATGCAAAACTTTCTTTTCTTTCCTCTTCGCTCACGATTCATACATTTCTTCCTCAATTACCAATTAAAGGTCAAAGATAATGTGATTATAAATTTTGCGTGAAAAAACAGAATTGTAAATTGAAATTAAACCCCTGCATGCTCAACTTAATTCATTAAAAGAGGTATCATCAAGTTGACCCCAAATAGTTAAGTTAAAGCTAATGTTCATTAGAGCATATCCATAAATATAACACAAAGAGTTCGAAATACTAAATTTTGAGCATAAATCTCTGAGTACAATAAAAAAACATCAAAATAACTTATAATTTAGAATTTGCACAGCAAAATATTTGAAGAAAATATGAATAAGATGCACTTATGGCCCTCTACATTTAGTCTATTTTTGGAGCATATCATCTCAGTTTATCTACTCGTGCTACTTATATGCATGGTTAGTTGTTGATGAGAAATTCCATAGATGCTTTTCTATAGTTGTTCACAAGAGCAACTTCATAATTAGTTCATAATGATTTTCCAAAAGGTATTAATTAAGGATCCTCAAAAGTTCCTAATTAAGTATCAACCACTATTGACCTCATTTTTGTGAGGTATTGTCTTCTCCTCCTTAGAGCCTAGATTCTAGCTCTAAAAATTCCTACTGACCATCCTAGAAAACTAGAATTGAGACTTATCTTTTTAGAAATTCCAGCCACTTCTTATTTTTCTTTGATGTCTAACATTTATGGCACAAGACCATCGTCTTATGAATGAGCGGTTATGGGCTATTTTGTGAAGACTCAGAGAAAAAGTTTCCAATAGGAATTCAAGTCTTAGGAAGACATCGTCACCTTACATACACACATCAAATACACAAAGTTCACGACATTGCGCGAAATCGGACTTCAATTAAGCTCAAAGGACGAGTGAAAATGCGAACTTCTCCGGATGACCTCCGATGACAAATTGGACTGCGCCAACGCGTCCGGGATACCCATTTTGATAGGAAAGGACATCCATAATGCCATATTTTCGACACGAGAAAATTGGCACGCAAATCGATGAATTCGTCAAAACGACTTCCGACGGCGAAATAGACCGCGTCAGCACGTCCGGAACGTCAGAATTATGCAAAAATGACATCAATTTTGTTATGTTTTGATGCATGGGAGAAACACAAATTAAAATTTTATTTTTCAAAAATCTTAAATATTTTCTTAAATCCTATTTAACCTAACTTTATTTAGGTTTTCCCTGGCTTGCATAAACCCGATTAAAACATCCCATACGCTCGATTATTTCCCCTCGACATTACCCGGCTCGGTCCCGTGCCCTAGCTATCTCCCGCAGTCGCTCGGTGTCCCAAGACCGAGGCGATCGGCCGCAGTCCAGCCGAGCGCCTTCCTCGCCTCCTCACACGCGGCATAACGCCACTGGTTGCGCACGCAGCTCGTCTCCTCGAGTTCCCCTCGACCGAATGTTCCCCAACCGCGAGATTCCACCTGGCCGACCCTTTCTCTGCCCCAGGTCGCATTTCTTCTTGCCTTAATTTTTTTTCTCCTCTCCTCTCACGCGATTTGCTGGAATGGGTGGCTGGTAGGTGGCTTCTCCTTCCTCTTTTCTTTGCTTTAAAACACCACTTTGGGAGGGTGTGTAAGTGCTGGCCAAAATTCTGAAAGTGGGGAAGTGCTGCCAAAATCTCCTCTAGNCTATAACATCTGCTAAGCTGATTCTCCCTAGTTTCGCAGCAATGAATTCAGCATCCTCCCTGTA
>JXCR01128519.1:106016-117213 GCA_002079205.1 Phalaenopsis hybrid cultivar | reverse complement strand
AATTGCCGTAATGACCTACACATAACACCGAATTGACACCTGATGTATCTAAGTTAATTCTTGACAATTTAAAGACAAAAAAAACTCCATTATTGATGCGTATGAATAATCAAATGGACTATAACTAACCTGTTTTCCTGTCCACAACAGTTTCGGCTTCCATATAGCAGGAGGAAGGGGCTGAATATCATCAACGACAACTATAGCAGAAATCTTTTGGCCAAAATTAATAGCCTGAGAACTATAAGATGGGGGTGGTACACAGGAAACATATAAAAGCTGATTGTACTCTTCACGAGTTAGAAATGTGTCCATCTTTGTTAGGAGCACAGCGCTTACAATATGATCCTATATAATTTAAGAGATTCAAAAAGCCATCAATTTTTTAACGAGAAATTTAATGTCACCAAAATATATTGCAAACAATAGGATTCATACCTGTATGAGACTTCTTATGGGATTCCCGCTGGTTGGAACAATATACTGCTTATTGGCATTAACAATGTGAACACACTCCGCTCGTGAAATCTCATCTTGAGGAAAATGAACATTCATTTCATCTCCGTCAAAGTCAGCATTGTAAGTGCTACAAGGAGAAAATTTTATAAATAGAATGTAACAAAAAAAAAGGTTCCCAAACAAAAAATGAAAAGTGTAATTAGGACCTGCAATTGGCATAGTGCATACGAATTGTTTTTTCTCCATTCATTACCCGTACAACATGAGCCATCATGCTAGGCTTGTGCAGCGTCGGCTGTCAAATCATATGTAAAATTAATATGAGCATAAAACAAATGCATTCATAAAGAAGAAGAGCATTTTTTTAAAAATTTATTTAACTTGTAGAGAACAAACAACGAAATGGCTCGTTACTGAAAAAAGAATCAAAAAGTGCCAAGCTAAACTGCTTTTATAATGCTGTACAAACTAATGCTCATTTGCTTTAATAACCCTCTGTTCACAGACAACCAAGACATTAAATATTCCCTAATTAAGAGCAATTAAAATGAAAATTGAGACATAAAACATATTACTTGGAGGATTTCTCCAGGTTCAATGAATCTATAACTAGGCTACAGAATATAATCTTTCTAAACTTTCGAAGAAATTGTCTTCAAATTTTCGGTAATATGTGCAGTGCTTTGCTCAATAGAAAGTACAAAAAAATATGTAAACCGAGCATGTTTATCAGCTAAATCATAATTTCATTACATTACGTTTTATCACTAAGTATAGTTCATTATCCTCAAATAAATTTTGTCATGAAATTCTAGTAAGTTTGTTGAGGTGTAAAATCTAACAAAAAATCAGTTAGAAAATCAAGTAGATAGGAAGGAAAGAACATGCCAATTAATGTTATTCTAAGCACATTCCTCTACGTACGCATCATAATTTAAAGTTGAACCTCCTATTGATTTAACTAAATAACACAGAAAAATCTATACCTGTCGATTAACTAGAACTATGTCCCCATCTTGCAAATGACGATATACAAATTTCCCTTCAAATTTTGTTTCAGGGCCCATTCCCACCTTAGTAACTGCCCTTGATGTGAGTAATTTCCTTGAAATTGCATTTCTCATGTCCATACCTGTTTTTGAACTTTATTATTCACTACCAAAAAAAAGCAAGGGGTGCTAAAGACCGAAAAGTAAAAAAAAGAAGTCATAAAAGATTGCGATCCAGCATAAAANTATAGACAACATAAATGATAAATATAAAAGAGACTTTTTAATGGAATGATGAGAAAATCCATTTGACAAAAAAGTACCATTTTGTTGAAACGCCAACTTGAAATGAGGATTGCAAAACATCTTAGAATGTTTAAAAATGCAAAATGGGTAAAGCATAAGAGTAAATGATCAAAGGAGTTTTACATATCAACCTTCCAAAACATTTAATATAACATTTTAACCACCCAAAATCTTAAGGGGTTTTTACATAGCACCAAATTCTTATGTAATTATTCATCTCACACCCAAACTTTGATTTTTACAGTTTAAGCATCCTAACTATAAAAAAAAGTGTAATCCACCTTTTCATACATATTTTCAAACATAAGAAAAGGTGCTTAACTGTAAAAAGTAAAGTTTGGGTGCGAGATAAGTAAATACATAATAATTGGGTGCTATGTATGTAAATTTCCCAAATCTTAAATATACGATCTTAACCCATTCACTAAAAACTTCATGAGTGAGTTGAGGGTGGTTTTAATGAAAAAATTATTAAAATATTGTATTTAAAGTTTAGGAGGTTGAAATGTTGTATTAAATATTTTGAGCGGTTGGTATGTAAAAATCTCACGATTAACTACACTTTNGATAAGTAAATACATAATAATTGGGTGCTATGTATGTAAATTTCCCAAATCTTAAATATACGATCTTAACCCCAAACATTCACTAAAAACTTCATGAGTGAGTTTAGGAGGGTGGTTGTAATGAAAAAATTATTAAAATATTGTATTTAAAGTTTAGGAGGTTGAAATGTTGTATTAAATATTTTGGGTGGTTGGTATGTAAAAATCTCATGATTAACTACACTTATAAGATACTAAATAAAAAGAGAAGGGAATCAACCACCACAGATAATACTTCTTTATCAAACAGAATATGAAAAAAAAATTAAACAATTTCAGCAAAAAATTTAAAATCCAATAAATGTTTTACATAATAAGAGATGAAAGTTTTATGTTATTGAATGATGGGAAGATTGGTGTGATTGGTATTCAATTCTCAAGGACTGCATTTAGGGTCAACAACTTTGCTTTGACTTCAAATATTCCTTTTACCCCGCCTCTTCACTTAACGACTTGTTCGTTGTCCCGGATTTAGAGGAGGTCGTGAAAGAGTAGAAAATTCATACACTTAGGGTGAAAGATGATGAAGAACTTTATGTATAAGAGTCCTCAATAAGCTTTTTTTCTTCTGAATCCAATTTCAAAAAAGCAGCTTGTCAATATTATGAAGAAAGATAATGTTCTTGAATCTCTCTCTTCATCTTAGACTACGTAGTAATCTTGTTCTTTCCTTCACGAAGACAAATGCAATTAAGATTCTCCAACCATAGATAAGTATTGTTGCTGAATTTGATAGTTACCAATTTAACTATCCTATTTTGTGGAATGTCTTTGCACTCAAAAATCTACACAGAAGCCAATCAATGAATTCATCCCAATCCATACGCTCATCAAAATTTGGCAAGTCAATCTCTCCCTTCTTCTAAACCAAATGCCAAATAGACAGTGCATTGGTTCTTCATCGCTCGAGCTTCATTGGTGAAAATGTTTCACCTCTTCTTCTCCATCTAGTTGATCACCATTATGGCTATTGATAATCTATACAAATTATCATCTTTCAAGTTCAACAAGTCTTTGTTGTAATTAAGAACTTACTCTCTACACATCCTCCATAGTAAGCTCTTAAATA
This sequence comes from Phalaenopsis hybrid cultivar, assembly GCA_002079205.1. Lineage (NCBI taxonomy): Eukaryota > Viridiplantae > Streptophyta > Magnoliopsida > Asparagales > Orchidaceae > Phalaenopsis > Phalaenopsis hybrid cultivar. The sequence continues at coordinate 113,785 of JXCR01128519.1, read as the reverse complement.
CCTCTTTATAGATTTCACCTGGAAAACATGATTTGTTCCCGATTAAGGTTTCAATCAACGGTAGGGTCTAGATTTAGATTTGGCCAAAATTTTGAGATTTAGGGTGCATGGGACAACTTTTTTGTTGTGGCACGTTTTGAAAACACTAAAATACTTGTTTGAAAATCGTGGTGTGGCAGCTTATTACAATAATTTCATTAAATGCGCCGCCTGCGTTTCTTCAGTTGGCTTGCGTGGTATTTTTCTCCTCTCCCTCACTCCTCTTTTGTCTCTGCCCTAACTCCTAACCCGAATCGTGACACTGACCCTAGGTAACTTTTCTCGCGCTCCCCTTTCTTCTTTCTCACCCTCTGCCCTGGGAAATTAGTCTCCTCTGCGTAGCTCCCAATACTCCTCTCAGGACTCTTCTTTGGGTACTTGCTCCTCCTATCTCGTGGTGGGAAAACGACTTCACTACCTTCTTTGTTGGTTCCCCTAGTTCCCTATTGCCCCTCTGGTAACTTTTACCCTCTCCTTTGATGCACATTATTTTTTGCACTTTGCGGTTTTGAGCCACATGGCTTGTTTTTTTGAGTTGTGGCCATGCTCTATGAAAATTATAAATATGTGCTTTCAAAAGGGGGTAATGCCCGGTTGCATTTATTTCTTTTTGTGAATTTTGGTTGTTTGTGGTCTTTGCTATTTTGGCTCTTTGATCTTGTTTTTTTTTTTTGGCAATGCTCCACAAAATTTTGGTTGTTTGTAAGCATTTGTGGTTTGTCTCTTTTCTCTATGAAAGAATTGAAGCATTCAATTTTATGGTGATGATGACGGTTTATGGCTTTTCTCTATGGAGGAATTAAAGTATTNGTTTGTAAGCATTTGTGGTTTGTCTCTTTTCTCTATGAAAGAATTGAAGCATTCAATTTTATGGTGATGATGGCAGTTTATGGCTTTTCTCTACATAAATCCGGGGATGATGTTTGTTGTTTATGGCTTTCCTCTATGGAGGAATTGAAGTATGCGGGTGGCTATTAGCATTTTACAACCATTCTCTTTGATGGGTTGCTATTGGCAGTTTGTGCCCTACAGGGGTTTCTATGTGATGGTGTGTTGGTGGTGTGGTGGTTGCAGCAGTGTGTAGATGGGAGTGGTGGTTGTGATAGTGTTGATGGTGTGGTGGTTGTGACTAGTTGGCGTAGTGGTGGTGATGTGTTGGTTTGGTTGGGTTGGTTGTGGTAGTGTTATTGTGGTGGCAGTGGTGTGTTGGGTTGGTTGTGGTGGTTGTGGCAGNTGTAGATGGGAGTGGTGGTTGTGATAGTGTTGATGGTGTGGTGGTTGTGACTAGTTGGTGTAGTGGTGGTGAAGTGTTGGTTTGGTTGGGTTGGTTGTGGTAGTGTTATTGTGGTGGCAGTGGTGTGTTGGGTTGGTTGTGGTGTTTGTGGCAGTGTTGTTGTGGTGGTTTTGGTGAGTGTAGATGGGAGTGGAGGTGATGNTTTTTTTTGGCAATGCTCCACAAAATTTTGGTTGTTTGTAAGCATTTGTGGTTTGTCTCTTTTCTCTATGAAGGAATTGAAGCATTCAATTATATGGTGATGATGGCGGTTTATGGATTTTCTCTATGGAGGAATTAAAGTATTCATAATTTTGGGGATGATGTTTGTTGTTTATGGCTTTCCTCTATGGAGGAATTGAAGTATGTGGGTGGCTATTAGCATTTTACAGCCATTCTCTTTGATGGGTTGCTATTGGCCGTTTGTGCCCTATAGGGATTTCTATGTGATGGTGTGTTGGTGGTGTGGTGGTTGCAGCAATGTGTAGATGGGAGTGGTGGTTGTGATAGTGTTGATGGTGTGGTGGTTGTGACTAGTTGGTGTAGTGGTGGTGATGTGTTGGTTTGGTTGGGTTGGTTGTGATAGTGTTATTGTGGTGGCAGTGGTGTGTTGGGTTGGTTGTGGTGGTTGTGGTAGTGTTGTTGTGGTGGTTTTGGTGTGTGTAGATGGGAGTGGAAGTGATAGTGTGTTGATGGTGTGGTGTTAGTGGCTTGTTGTTGATGATGTGAGGGTGGTGGTGGCTTGTTGTTGATGAAGTGTAGTAGTTGTGTGTTGATGGTGTGGTGGTAGTGTTGTTAGTGGATGGAGTGGTGGTGAATTGTTTGTTCTTTTCTGTTACCTTTCCAGATGTGATTTTTTTATAATATTACTTTTTTGGGTTACATGAAAAAAAATTTTACTGTATGTCATAAGTCTATGTTGCTCATCTCTATTCATGCTAGTAAACATGATGGGTAAGACAAAAGAGATTAGTTCTTCTATGATGAAGGATAAAAAAATTAAACTAATGTTTTGCGATCTCTGCCTTAAAGAGCCAAATTTGAGAAGTAGATCAACCACCTATTTAACAAGAAGAGTTGAGAGAAAATACAAAGTTCAAGGAAAGCAAAAAAAGAGAATATGATATTATACAATTGAAAGACAAGTAGGATCAGTTAAAAAGGTACTGAAAAATATGGAAAGAGTTGAAGCGATGATCCATGGACTTGGGTTAGGATCTGATAAAGCGAACCATCGATGTTTTGGAAAAATGGTGGGCAAAGAGATTGAATATGAGAATTTATGAAACGTCATGTCCTTCACCATCTATATTTCTTGTAGTTACATCAACATATCAATCATTCATTAATTTGTAGAATGCGTAAAATGTTGAAAATATTTAAATTTAGCTGACCCAGCACTTGAAGAAAAGTTGGATCGTTTGCTTGGTGAAGTCGTGGCCACGGAAGATTATGCATGGGCCCCAAATAAGAAAGGATTCGCTGGCAGAGTTGTGCGTGTTGATGCCGAGCAAACTGCTGCAATGAAAGCCCTAGCACTAACCTTAATGAAGTTAGATCTACTAGTTGATTCAAATGTCCTAGAGTTGAGAAAAAGATAAAAGATGGAGCAGTTTTCACTGTAAGTCAAATTTCACAGTTAGTTGCTTCAAGCACCAATGACCTTAGCACATCACAAGCAACTTCTATTCAGCAAGTCATGTGAATTATGAAGGAACTCCAAAAATTTACGAGGGCATGTCCTTTTACTTGTTCTCTATGAAGTTGCTTGAAGACATGACCGGAAGAGAGTTCTTTATATCGATGGCCCCTGACCGTAGGATCAATTACTTGTGTTAATTTCATGACAACCAGAATGCATGCATTGAATTTTGTTTGTCATACATTTATTTTTATTTTTTCTAAGGACATGTTATATGCTACTTTCATTATCCTTAAATCTTATTTGTTAGATACATTTTTTATTTCACTATGTTCTAGCTAATTTGCACTTATTTATACGTGGTAGTTGCATAAACAATGAATGATATGGATAGAGAAAAACGTAGAAGAAGAATTTCAGTTGTGCTATGCTTAATGTATGACTACTACAATTCATATATTGCTTGCTCTACTTGCATGACATTTATATTCATTGATGATAAGTGGGTTGGGAGAGAGTATTTTGGTTCCCATTTTTAAGAATAAAGGGGATGCACAAGAGTGTGCAAATTATAGTAATTAAGTTGATGTGTCATACTTTAATATTATGGGAGAGGGGTAATTAACATAGGTTAAGACGTATTAAGTTGATGTGTCATACTTTAAAATTATGGGAGAGGGTAATTGAACATAGGTTAAGATGCATCACGAAAATTTCTCATAATGGGGAGAGGGTAATTGAACATAGGTTAAGATGCATCACGAAAATTTCTCATAATCAATTTGGAGNAAATAAAGAAGTGAGGCTCAACTCACTATTTTCATACAAAAATGATTTCTTTTATTGCATAATCTACAACTATTGACTACTACAACATGCTTACTTATTGGGTTTTTAATCTCTGTTTTAGGTTGTCGAACAGTGCACAGAGACAGAGAAAGTGATGAATGCATATGAGTTTCTAGATTTCAGGCGTAAGAACAAGGTTTGTACTTTCTTGATTCATCAATGTCTTCGATTTGCTCACTAAATCCAAATGGAAGCTCATTTTAAGGGTCTAGAATTCATAAAATCAAAAGATTTAAAATTTAAAATCTTGCATTCCTTTTACAATTGTAAGTTCATAGATCACAATTTTGTGCTTCATGTACCAATCAAGTGAGAGAATTTTGTCCAGCATTGAATCATGGCTAGCTAACATGCATTACATAACCTAACATATGCATAGTAATAGAGCATCATATTAAAAATAAATAATAATGCATCATATCATGTCTCCATGATGCATATTCATTTCCCTCCACGTGGACACATCATTTATCACCTAGATGGTTGTCTAGAACACTTGAGGAATTATCTGTAGCACTAACCTAGATAGAATTATAAGTCCATGGTGGGTATCTTTTGGTCCGTGTAGTCAAATTATCATTCATTTCTTCTTTTCATAGAGATCCTCTCACAAATTAAGAAGGATAAATCAAGCTTCTCATCCTTTATACCATATGGAATCAATGGATTCTTCGGTAGTTTCTTTCTTCGAGTTAAGAGTCTATGAAATTCCCTTTCACGATATATTTCAGGGATTAATGAAAAGGAATTTCAAGTTGCATTAGGTAGAGNGGGCAACATCAGTCTCCCGACAATCCAAATTTTGCTTTCTTGCTACAATTCAAGCAAGTTTTGTTCAAACATACAAAGAGAGAAAACAACATGGCAGCCCGAACTTGTGCAAAGACGGCTATATANGGGCAACATCAGTCTCCCGACAATCCAAATTTTGCTTTCTTGCTACAATTCAAGCAAGTTTTGTTCAAACATGCAAAGAGAGAAAACAACATGGCAGCCCGAACTTGTGCAAAGACGGCTATATTAAGTGATTTTACTTTGCATCATGTAAATGACAAGGACCCACTTTTTTTGGCTTTAAATGAAGATAGTGCTTATTTTGTAAATGCCCGTCGGGTATAGTTTTCTATTTTGCTTTTTTGGGGACTTTTTATCACCCATTTCGTAACCCTTTTTGTAGGGGTCATTTATAATTTTAATTCAAATGCACATTTCAATGACGGGAAGAAAATACACACGACAGTCGGATATTCAAATTTACCACAAAAATTCAAAAATATAACTTTTTGCGCCCACCACCAGATAAATATTATTTGACAGATGTTAGATATCCCTTACAGAGAAGGTTTCTAAAGTCATTTCCTGATATTAAATACTACATTTCTGTTTTTGAAAGAGCTAGTAATGTTGCTCGAGGTAGGAAAAAAATGTTTAGCAAGAGACACTCATCCTTACGTGGTGACATTGAAATAACATTTGGAGTTTGAAAGAAAAAATAAGTAATACTACGGGATATGCAGGCATATTTGTTTACCAAACAAGTTCAAATGGTGGTCGCTACAATGACTTTTAGAAAAGATGAGCTCGGGTACCCCCGGTACCTCCAGAGCATTGTACTCCTAGTGTGAACGACAATGTTCCCTATTTCGCGACATCCACATAGCTATGGAAGATAATTTTACAGGTATTCAAGGAAAAAAACAGAGAATGATGACTTCTTTAGGTGAGAGGATACGGGCGTCGAGACGGATTCATCGCCTATTCGTAATAAAGCTACAAGTACACCGTTTGAAAAGGACGAGGAGACAACACTATAAACAAGAGAAAAACTAAAGAAAATAATCTCCACTAATATAAAATAAGGCATAAAGTCCCCAAGCAAGTTTTACAAATATTATTTATGCTTAATAAGATAAAAGATCCCTAAACTACTTATAAGAAAGACAAAATAAGGGCATTAAGGAGTCGGCCTACCCCCGTTGGCGACAAATTTCAAAAAAACCCATCCCCCTCCCCCAAAAAAAACTTGGTTCCGTCTGGAGTGCAAAATGGAGGTCAGGTCCACGTCAAACTCCTACATTCAAGTCATACACGTTCAAGAGTTGAATCCGAAAACAAAAAGGAGTTGCACATAAAAAAAACATGCATTCCGTATTGAATGTTANCCCCTCCCCCAAAAAAAACTTGGTTCCGTCTGGAGTGCAAAATGGAGGTCAAGTCCACGTCAAACTCCTACATTCAAGTCATACACGATCAAGGGTTGAATCCGAAAACAAAAAGGAGTTGCACATAAAAAAAAACATTCATTCAGTATTGAATGTTAATTTACGAGCCTCAAAAACATATTTACAACAAAATGAAAACTTTAAAAGCAACTATGCAATAAGGATTTGGCCTCAACTACAAGGAATTCCAAGAACCAAATCAATCGCATAATCTAAACATTGGTACAACCNATTTACAACAAAATGAAAACTTTAAAAGCAACTATGCAATAAGGATTTGGCCTCAACTACAAGGAATTCCAACAACCAAATCAATCGCATAATCTAAACATTGGTACAACGTAGAAAATGCAAAGAAGAAACATATTATAATGTATAAAACACAAAATCCATATGCCAATAATCACCAAAGAAGAAAACACTCAATGATCCATCAAGATAAAAATTTCAATTGAAAAATCTCTAACAGAAAACAACTAAATCAAGACCAAGTAATCATGAGACTAAAACCATAAGAATATGATATCTTTAAAAGCATGCAAATGCAAATTACTACAAAAATTAAAGGATATAAAATCTAAAGTCAATTTTAAATTGGTAAAATTTTAACTTTCGNCCATTGAGCATAAAAATGTTGAATCTTGACTCACCTTCAAAAAATGCTCAACCCAAAAACAAAAAACTACTACCGAGTTCAAATAAAGATTGATAAAAGCTAACCATGGTTCAGAGTATATTTGGGCATTAGGTTGACATTAAATTACATCAATTTAATATACAGCATATGGATCATTATAAACTCAATTGAAAGATATGAAACATTATTCGCGCATTTATAAAGACATACCCATGAGTACGAAAGCCAATGTAACACTATTTGGTCCAATTCAACTTCACCATCATTGCCTTTGCATCCTGCTAAAAAAAAACTCAACAATGAATACCAATAATTGCATAAAGGAGCCAAGAAAGATGAAATAGATTGCTCGATGTTTTTCAATGGTAATAACGAAGGCATTTAGGTTCGAAAGAAACATTCGAGCAATTTATCCAAATAAATAAATAATAGGAATGCTTCTCCAATTATGACTATAACAGTAGTATAGTCAAATTTCTCCAAAACAATATACAAAGGGAATTTCCATAATGTAATACCGCTTGGTAAAAGATTTAGTTTGTAGGAATGTATATATCATCCCCTATTTCATGTTGGGTCAAGAATTGAACAGGTTTTTGAATAGATAGCTAAAAGCATTGATAGTTCGGTATAAGCCAAAAGACACAATGTTGATCATAGAAGACAGTTGCCAACTTTTGAGCTCATGAGTTGCGACTTATGGCTCACACAATCTCTATTATAGCACTTGAAAGGTGCTAAACTCATTATATATAAAAATAAATGTGTGGCTATCTAGTTCTATGCAAAGCCAGTTAAAAGTAAATCAAATACAGGACTTCAAAATTTTTTTATGGAAAAAAAGCAAATGCAAAGTAAAATTCCAGTGTTTCTGAAATTCCGCACCTAATTCATTTTTAATGTACTTCGAATTCGTCTGATTTGAATGAATTTCAAAATATTATGCTTGTGTGTAGCTTTGGCAGAAACCCCCTATTGCCATCCAACCATTGTTGGCCACCAAGCGTGTCTCGTCGCAGCAAATAGTCAATTCCCCCACCACCACCACAGCCATAAGCTAACCGCCCTGCCGCTACCCACCATTGGAAAACTTTACTTTAAAGTACT
>JXCR01128519.1:70075-105754 GCA_002079205.1 Phalaenopsis hybrid cultivar | reverse complement strand
TCCAGGGAGTTACTCTCTGCAAAATAACATATTTCAATGCAAACATAAAGGAATCAATGTTGAGAAGTGCAAGAGCACAAAGATCACATTCTTTTAAGATGAAATGAGAAACGTGCCTCGGGATATGTTAACCTCAGAGCAAAATAAGGAGGAATTCCTATTTCATTAACTGCCAAGTAAGGATCTGGAGATATTACTGAGCGACATGCAAAATTAACCCTTTTTCCCATCATTTTCTGGCGCAGTATGCCTTCTTTCTTATCCAACAGCTGGCGGATGCCATTTAGGGCTATATCGCTTCTACCTAACATAAAAACCATAAAAATCATAAGCAAAGAACCGTTGAGAAAAAATGNGGAGGTGATAGTGTGTTGATGGTGTGGTGTTGGTGGCTTGCTGTTGATGATGTGACGGTGGTGGTGGCTTGTTGTTGATGATGTGTAGTAGTTGTGTGTTGATGGTGTGGTGGTAGTGTTTTTGGTGGATGGAGTGGTGGTGAATTGTTTGTTCTTTTATGTTACCTTTCCAGATGTGGTTTTTATATAATATATATTTTTTTTTTGTTACATGAAAAAAAGTTTTACTGTATGCCATAAGTCTATGTTGCTCATCTCTATTCATGCTAGTAAACATGATGGGTAAGACAAAAGAAATTTGTTCTTCTATCATGTAGGATAAAAAGATTAAGCTAATGTTTTGCGATCTCTGCCTTAAAGAGCCGGATTTGAGAAGTAGATCAACCACCTAGTTAACAAGAAGAGCTGAGAGAATAAACAAAGTTCAAGGAAATCAAAAAGAAGGAATATGATATTATACAATTAAAAGACAAGTAGGATCAGTTAAAAAGGTACTGAAAAATATGGAAAGAGTTGAAGCGATGATCCATTGGCTTGGGTTAGGATCTGATAAAGCGAACCATCGATGTTTTGGAAAAATGGTGNGATCTCTGCCTTAAAGAGCCGGATTTGAGAAGTAGATCAACCACCTAGTTAACAAGAAGAGCTGAGAGAATATACAAAGTTCAAGGAAAGCAAAAAGGAATATGATATTATACAATTAAAAGACAAGTAGAATCAGTTAAAAAGGTACTGAAAAATATGGAAAGAGTTGAAGCGATGATCCATGGACTTGGGTTAGGATCTGATAAAGCGAACCATCGATGTTTTGGAAAAATGGTGGGCAAAGAGATTGAANTTTCCAAACCATAATTAACACGATGAATTATTGCAAAAGACTATTGAGAATTAATATTTTAGTTAATATGCAATTTAGAACATTATAATTATCCTAAGAATAGGACAATAACTCTAAAACCATTTAGCTAAGATTACATTACATAAAACCAGAACATAAGCAGATAATAAAAAGAATTAGTTTTCATTAAGTACTTAAGTATAAGTAAAACAATACACTTAATATATTAGCATTTTCATCATCTCTTGCAACACAGATAACTAGTAATATAATAAAATACCTTTGTCACTAATAATAATGAAATTATAGTTGCAAAAATGACGTTAAAAGTGACAAGGAAAGATAAAAGAATGCAATAAACAAACACGATTCGCTGTAAGAAACTACCTTCTCATGACCCATCCTAAAGTTATGACAATAAAAACAAGCAATTTGAAGAAGATATTTAAGACTCCGGAATAGCAATGGATTGTAAATTGGTCTTGCAAGTTCAATATGACCATAGTGACCCGGGCAATGTAAAATTTGTTGGCCACAAGACTTACACCTGCAAATAGTGGGTAAAATGTTCCAATCACTAAACTAATAGAGAACCAAACAATATAGCAAAGAAATTAAAATAACTACAAAAAATTGCATCTAACCCTTGTACATAAAAACTACAATTCAAAGCTGATATAAGTAAAGCATAATAAGGTAATTGCACTTTTAAAAAATCTACATGGTCCCTGTTGCTTTTTGTTATCGCATAATAATCGCAAAGAATTTCTTCAACTTAACCACCAAGAATCAAGTCTAGAAGAAACACTAAAAACATGTTCCAAAACAAAAAAAAAAAATCACAGGTNTCTGATGACAAAGTCAATCACGACATTTTACCTTTATACATCACTATAAGGTGCATAGATTAACACAAATAATAATAAAAATGAAGTTGATAATAGATCGGATAAATTATATAGGTTAATTGATCATTGAAAACTATTTCAAATGTATACATAATCATTAATAATAAAATGTGCATTAAGCATAAAAAGCCTAAAAAATAAAAATCTCATCAACTATAATATAGCGAGCAGTCTATAAATCTTCAAGAAATGAATAAAATTGGCTAAAGTAGGCACTAAAATCTTTGAGAGCTACTCCTCACCCAGGCCATGATGATTAAAAGATGGATTTACATGAAACACATAAAATAGCACAAATAAATTTCTAACCTTGCACTCTCCAATAATTTCAATAGAAGAAATATGGGTTACACTACTTTTAGTAAATTCGGTTAGTTCCTAATGCAAAATTTTTTTATGGGGAAAAAAAGAAAAAACATAAGAAGATTATGTATCATGAATGTAAAATTAGGTAAAATGTGAGGGTTTTCTTCAAAGAAAATGACATCTTCCATGCAATTTTACCAGTATAGGAAAAGAATTGAAAACAACTACTAGCATTAGACATTCTAAATACTTTGCTTAAATTAATCAAAAGTTAACAAGTCCAAATCAATGCATCTTTAATTTTGACACAAAATGTTAGAGATGCAAGTCACCNGGAAAAACCAAGTGGCCTAATCCAATAATTCAATATGTATGTGATGTTACAAAAGTCCATACTTCCCCACAATTTAAAAAGTTGGGATTATAAAGGTTGGAGTAATTGTTGGGTCTCCTTTGATTATAAAAGAAGTGAAAGGTGATAATGGTGGTCGAGTAATAAATTGGATGTTGATGGTCAAAAGGTGATGGTAGAAGCGTATGAGACAATAATCAGACGATGATGATCAGGAGACGATGGTCAGACAATGGTTGTCATGTAACAACAAATGTGGGATGATGGTTGAACAAATGTTGTTATAATGATAATTATCCGCGTTCAATATCAGGCAGAGCTTTATAGTTCCTAATGTTTCCCAACTCTTTCCAACTACAAGTTCAAATCCCATTTAGGTGAAAAAAAAATGATCTATTTACGATTTTTTATATTAATATTTTAGTTATTTTAGTTAAAATTCCAAAATAATTCTATCGTAGAAGTCATATTATTTCCTGACTATTTATATGGGTCATTTTAGTCCCACGGCCTATGAAATTATCAAATTAGTCTCATGACTTTTTTAAAAAGAGGCTGAAATAGTCCCCATATAGGACTATTTTAGCCCTNACTCCTCCAGAGCTAATGCTACAGCTCTTGCTTTATCAATCTTAAGGCCAGTCTTCTTTGTACTAGATTCGCTAGCTCGTATCAAGCTTGCAAGTTCTAACCGGTATAGGACCTGAGGAACAACAGCATTTGCTGCTGACTGCCCAATTTGTTGGACAAGACGGAGGAAGTTGATCTGATATGTCTCAACTTGAGCCAAAGGATCATTGTTCCCTTGGTTTCTATTAAATTGAGCTAGAACCGAAGGTTCAGTCACAGGAGGCTGAGTAGCGGCTGATGTTATGTTTACTAGGTTCTCACTTTGAGCTTCTTGAGAAGGAATCACTGCACCTGCTACAATGTCCGTTGTGCCTGAAGCAGAAATAAATTGTACATCTTCAACATTTAATTAATTTGGGAGATATAAAATTATTTTCTGTCACACTCAAAAGCTTAAACTTGAATGACATCATGCCAGTAATATTAGTTGTACTCTTGCATGCATACCAAGAAGACTCCTACCAGACTCCATATTCAACAGNTTGAGCTTCTTGAGAAGGAATCACTGCACCTGCTACAATGTCCGTTGTGCCTGAAGCAGAAATAAATTGTACTTCTTCAACATTTAATTAATTTGGGAGACATAAAAGTATTTTCTGTCACGCTCAAAAGCTTAAACTTGAATGACATCATGCCAGTAATATTAGTTGTACTCTTCCATGCATACCAAGGAGACTCCTACCAGACTCCATATCCAATAAAGATCATTAGAATAAATCAAAGTCCCAGTATTTAATCCAAATAACCGTTACAGCTTATGCGATTAAGATTTACACAACATATATACATACATTACGATAAATCATATATCCCTCCACATCACAAGTCAATATATAGTTTCCATTAAAATAGACAGCTATGAGGATCAGATTTGCTGTGATGTCCTCTCCTTGGACATTGTCCAAATTCTTTTAGGAAGACTANCATATATACATACATTACGATAAATCATATATCCCTCCACATCACAAGTCAATATATAGTTTCCATTAAAATTGACAGCTATGAGGATCAGATTTTCTGTGATGTCCTCTCCTTGGACATTGTCCACATTCTTTTAGGAAGACTGTGATTTTAGGATGAGTTTATTTACTATGATAAAGAAAGCACTACTATCTTCAAACAAAATAGTAACACGTCAAATTCTTACCATAAAAGCTATAGAAAAAACACCCACCATAACACCCACAAAAAAAAAAAAAACTCTAATATGCAAACTGAGCTAACTCCAAATTCTAGGGTAGGGCTCAACCGAGGTGAGTACTCTAATGTCTAGATTTATAGTAGTATTTTGATTTCTTCTCAATCAATTGCATTAATAGTTATTGATATCTATAAATTTATGCTTCAATTTATCCTGATTTATATAATCTTTTTGNCTCTAATTTCTAGATTTATAGTAGTATTTTGATTTCTTCTCAATCAATTGCATTAATAGTTATTGATATCTACAAATTTATGCTTCAATTTATCCTGATTTATATAATCTTTTTTTTTAATTAGTCATGTATGAATATTAGGTCTCCTTTTATTAAAAATAATAACATGTTATTTAAGGATGCATTATTATATTTTATGTCACATGAATAATATTGATTATCTGTATGTATATGCTTGGATATGCATGCTTGAATAAGATGGAGTCACCTCTTATGATAATAGCGGGAGAACACTTATATACCCATTCACTTAATTGAAAAAGAAAATTGATATTGAAGTACCATAACAAATTTAATTTTAAACGGTGCTCCTGTGACGGTTGTATAGATATATAATGATATTGATATATTGAATAACTTCAAATGTATATATTGATTTATTAAAAGCTTAACAGACATATATGTTGTTTTTCTTTTCCCCTGTATTATTGTAGTATAGGAGAATATGAGTATTCGATGGCTTGTTCAGCTCACTGTTATTTTTAACTAAATTTTCATGTTAACTAAGTAATTAAAAGATGAGTGATAGAAGGAAATACACACTTAGTATATAATATATGTATCTTTAAAAAACATGTTATAATTTTTAATAAAATGAAAGCTAGCAATCAGATATGACCAATTAAAAGAACAGTATATAAATCAGGATAAACTGAAACATAAATTTATAGATATCAATAACTAATAATACAGTTGATTGAAAAGAAAACAAAACATTATTATAAATCTAGGCATAAGAGTACTAACCTCGATGTTGATTAATTTGCATTGACGCGGACTCTTCTAAAATGAGAAACCTAGCATCATATAAATTTTAATGAAATTATTATTTTAATAACTATTAACTTTTCATTATTTAAGTATTAAATTCCATTATTTTCTTTTTATGCANAATCATTATATAGCATTGCATGCTTCAGATCGATCATTTTGATATATTAAAGAATATGTTGATACTCAAAATAAGAAATATATTTAAATAACATTTCTTGGAGTTCTTATTAAAATCACAGTTGTTACTTGAATAAACTAATGTCATGTAATATTCTTAGTGATTTTCGTTATTTTTCAATTTGTCCTGCATGAAATAGATGATAAAATNCATTGCATGCTTCAGATCGATCATTTTGATATATTAAAGAATATGTTGATACTCAAAATGAGAAATATATTTAAATAACATTTCTTGGAGTTCTTATTAAAATCACAGTTGTTACTTGAACAAACTAATGTCATGTAATATTCTTAGTGATTTTCGTTATTTTTGAGTTTGTCGTGCATGAAATAGATGATAAAAAAAGAGCGGCTGAGATTATTTTTACTAGTATAATAAGTATAGGCATATATATCTATGATTTAAGCATTCTCTCCATTTTCTGCTCATTTTTGTCTTTGGAACAGAGACTTACGAGCTTGGCAGACTTAGAGAAAGAGAGAAAAAAAGAAGGGGCATGGGGGTGGAGTTCGGAGAAGAGAAGGAAATGGGAAGAGGAAAAAAATATAAACCTTAGAGTTGAAATTAAAATTATATTTCGTGCTTTCTTCTACAAAGCCAAATTTATAAGCTTTTAGACAAAAAAAAAGAGATTATTTTAAGGTAAAAATTAGTTTATTAATTATCTCCTAAATGCTCAATATATTTGTCAATTCATTAAAACACCAGTTTAAATTAATATTTTTCCTTTATTCATGTTAAATAAGTCAGCTCGATTTCGTAAAGTAAAGCTAGTTCGAACTCGATTAATTAATCAAGCTCAATTTGAAGCCGAGGGTAGCTCAAGCTCAACTTGACTCGACTCGTTTACACTCCTAAATGCTGTCTATATTCTAGCATGCACAAGAAAATGAGGGAGAAGAGAAGATTGAAAGCCTATATGCTACCAAAGGGGCTAAGTATAAAAAGTTAAAAAAAGAGATATATGGAGAAGAAGAGGAGTTGTGATGGCAATTATAAAGGTGTAAACAACCACCAAAGTGCTCAAGAACTCATAGGTAAAAAAAAAATTGATGATATGAGAAAAAAAAAGAAAAAACTCGGTTATCCTTTCATTGATTTCTATAGAAGTTTCAAAGATTCAGAGATTTATAGGACCTAAACTAATAACATTAATCAAACACCAAATACAATTAAATAATATATCATAAATTAATACGGTTTAAGATGTTATTTCCATGATTTGGCTTGACTCTATCAAAATACATACACAATCGATTTGGCTTGAATGGTAGTGAAAAATGCACACGAACAAGATGCAAACAATCACATGCACAGGTAGACAATCATGCACTCACACACACAAAAATTTGTGACCACACAATGCTTGTGCATGCACATTTCACACATAAATGTACATTTCACATCAACTTATGTTTGAAATAAAAGCTAATATTGCTAAAAAATCTCAAGAAGAGATTAGCCTGGTAGAAGATTAATTGTCAAAATCCAAAAAACTTAGTTATTGTAGTTAATGATTATACTATCACACTACCCACTTGGAATTGAATCTATCTTAGTCAAGTAAAATAATAAGTACAATATAATAATTTAGATTTTTTGACTTTTTGGTATTCAAGTCATGCATTTTGGTCGGTTAGCCATTTAACTATTGGAGTGACAGTACAAGTTTAATTCCCAAATTATGGCCTAAAGATGTGTACAAAGTGCCCTAAGAAGGATGAGATAAACCTTCTTTTATAAATTGTAAGCTTCTTGATCATGAGTCTTAAGAATTCAACTTTCTTGAATTTGTTTCAGGATAAAAAAAACCTTTGAAACCATGATAACACGGCTAAGTAATGCTAGGTTATTCGTCATTCATCCCAATAAAATATAAAATTATCATTGAGCCTAATATTTAAAATTTTCTTTTCCAAAAATAAGTTTTTCAACACTTCTCCCATCTGATGACAAAGTCAATCACGACATTTTACCTTTATACATCACTATAAGGTGCATAGATTAACACAAATAACAATAAAAATGAAGTTGATAATAGATCGGATAAATTATATAGATTAATTGATCATTGAAAACTATTTCAAATGTATACATAATCATTAATAATAAAATGTGCATTAAGCATAAAAAGCCTAAAAAATAAAAATCTCATCAACTATAATATAGCGAGCAGTCTATAAATCTTCAAGAAATGAATAAAATTGGCTAAAGTAGGCACTAAAATCTTTGAGAGCTACTCCTCACCCAGGCCATGATGATTAAAAGATGGATTTACATGAAACACATAAAATAGCACAAATAAATTTCTAACCTTGCACTCTCCAATAATTTCAATAAAAGAAATATGGGTTACACTACTTTTAGTAAATTCGGTTAGTTCCTAATGCAAAATTTTTTTATGGGGAAAAAAAGAAAAAACATGGGAAGATTATGTATCATGAATGTAAAATTAGGTAAAATGTGAGGGTTTTCTTCAAAGAAAATGACTCCTTCCATGCAATTTTACCGGTATAGGAAAATAATTGAAAACAACTACTACCATTAGACATTCTAAATACTTTGCTTAAATTAATCAAAAGTTAACAAGTCCAAATCAATGCATCTTTAATTTTGACACAAAATGTTAGAGAAGCAAGTCACCTTGCTCTATTAGTTGGGAGCTTAGGATTTCAACCATTAGGTATTGAGTTGAAAGACTTTGTATATGTGGTGTGTGTGTGTTTGTAATTGAATTGCAAAAATATCGAAGAAAAAACATTGAAGATGGTTATAGAACAATGTGAATTTATTCCCAATAAAAGTTGAAAATTCAAAAAACTAGAAAAAACGAAAGCACATGATGCCTATGGAGATGCTAATTTTAGGAAGAACTAACGTATCGAGGTCCTTGACCGGACCCAATGCCGGGTCATACAAGCCATCCGGAACAGGTGAATCCTTGGTATCAAGGAGTTCTGACTTGGTAATTGCCTTGAGGCTTATCCTCCTAACCTCTTCTGCAGAGTAAAAGCTGAAACTGATCCACTCCACAGTTTCAGATGCAGCCTGCACAAAAAAAAATTTATGTTAAGCTTTTGTAGAGAATTCATTAACAATATAAGTAATATAGAAGAAAACAAGCTTGAAAAAAAATATCGGGCAATTTTTTTCAATGAGAAAAATGTCTAAGACTACACTTGGAATATCAGGCAGTCAAGTAGATTGTGAAACACAGCTATCAATAGAAGTTCAACCAACATCAGTACCTCATCAGGNAAAATATAAAATACATCCTTCTTCATAAAACAAAATTTGATAATCTTTTTCAAGATTCATGTGTACGTCCAAAATATAAATTTTAAAATATGTGTTTAAGNCCGGGTCATACAAGCCATCCGGAACAGGTGAATCCTTGGTATCAAGGAGTTCTGACTTGGTAATTGCCTTGAGGCTTATCCTCCTAACCTCTTCTGCAGAGTAAAAGCTGAAACTGATCCACTCCACAGTTTCAGATGCAGCCTGCACAAAAAAAAATTTATGTTAAGCTTTTGTAGAGAATTCATTAACAATATAAGTAATATAGAAGAAAACAAGCTTGAAAAAAAATATCGGGCAATTTTTTTCAATGAGAAAAATGTCTANTAGAGAATTCATTAACAATATAAGTAATATAGAAGAAAACAAGCTTGGAAAAAAATATCGGGCAAATTTTTTTCAATGAGAAAAATGTCTTAGACTACACTTGGAATATCAGGCAGTCAAGTAGATTGTGAAACACAGCAATCAATAGTCAAGTAGATTGTGAAACACAGCTATCAATAGAAGTTCAACCAACATCAGTACCTCATCAGGTCGCAATCGAGCGTCAGACATCTTGAGCGGTGATTTCAGCAGGTCAGCTACTAGAGTTTACGTGGTCCTTGCTTGCTTCGATTNGTGAAACACAGCTATCAATAGAAGTTCAACCAACATCAGTACCTCATCAGGTCGCAAGCGAGCGTCAGACATCTTGAGCGGTGATTTTAGCAGGTCAGCTACTAGAGTTTACGTGGTCCTTGCTTGCTTCCGTAACTGGAAAACGTGTCCTTCCTTCGGTAAGTACGAAACTTGTCTTCCCAGCTAGCTCGGCGACTGTTTCGCGAATGCACGATGTCGAAACCTAGAGGGAGAGAGACAGAAGCGTGTCCTTCCTTCGGTAAGAGCGAAACTTGTGTTCCCAGCTAGATCGGCTACTCTATCGCGAATGCGCGATGTCGGAGACAGAAGCGAGGGTTTGCGGATTTTGAACGGAGCGGGCGAGGTAATTCCAGAATAATATATCAAATTAATTATAATCATCTAAGTTTATATGTTCATATTAAAAAGTTAATTAATATATAACTTTATATTTAAAATTATTTAATTAAATTTTAGTAATTCTCAATTTATATAATAATAATTAATTAATTAGGTTCCAACAATTTAATTAATAAATATCAATTAATAATTACCTTATATCAAATTAACTATAATCATCTAAGTTTAGATGTACTTATTTAATAGTTAATTAATATATAAAGTTATTTTTAAGATTATTTAATGAAATTTATAATTAATTAATATAAAATGTGTAATCATTTAAGTTTAGATGTACTAATTTAATTAATATATAATTAATTAATAATTATAATTTCTCCAGTAATTAAATTAATAAATTTTAATTAATAATTATCTTATATCAAATTAGCTATAATCATCTAAGTTTATATGAATAGTTAATTAATATATAAAGGAATATTTAAAATTATTTAATGAAATTTTAGCAATTCTTAATTTTTCTAATAATAATTAATTAATTAGGAATTTATTAGTATTAAATTATTATTTAATGAGTAATAGATTTACACTAAATTTATTAATAATTAATTTATATAATTAAGTATTAATTAATATAAATGCCTTTTTTCAGGTACTTAAAAGACTTTCGATACTCGTTTCTATTTTCTTATTTAATATTTTTATTCGGATGTATCAACTAATAAATTTTGCGTAATTTTTTTAAAACTGTCAAACAATTTCTCAAGATTTTTCAGGATTTACTGATTAATAAACCAAACAACTTTCAAGGTTTAACCTCATTATAGGATTTGATAAATCAGGAATTACTGGATTTACTAAATCCTATTTAAACTAAATTCTAATTACAACCTAACAGCCTCTTTTAGACATCCCTAGTTTTAGTTAAATCTAAAAGTTAGAAAAGCATGCCATTAGATAGTTTATAATATATAAATTTTTAATTTCATTATATAATTNAAGGCCTAAAGATGTGTACAAAGAGCCCTAAGAAGGATGAGATAAACCTTCTTTTATAAATTGTAAGCTTCTATATCATGGGTCTTAAGAATTCAACTTTCTTGAATTTGTTTCAGGATAAAAAAACCTTTGAATACCATGATAACCCGGTTAAGTAATGCTAGGTTATTCGTCATTCATCCCAATAAAATATAAAACTATCATTGAGCCTAATATTTAAAATTTTCTTTTCCAAAAATAAGTCTTTCAACACTTCTCCCATCTGATAACAAAGTCAATCACGACATTTTACCTTTATACATCACTATAAGGTGCATAGATTAACACAAATAACAATAAAAATGAAGATGATAATAGATTGGATAAATTATATAGATTAATTGATCATTGAAAACTATTTCAAATGTATACATAATCATTAATAATAAAATGTGCATTAAGCATAAAAAGCCTAAAAAATTAAAATCTCGTCAATTATAATATAGCGAGCAGTCTATAAATTTTCAAGAAATGAATAAAATTGGCTAAAGTAGGCACTGAAATCTTTGAGAGCTACTCCTCACCCAGGCCATGATGATTAAAAGATGGATTTACATGAAACACATAAAATAGCACAACACAATTCCTAACCTTGCACTCTCCAATAATTTCAATAAAAGAAATATGGGTTACACTACTTTTAGTAAATTCGGTTAGTTCCTACTGCAAAAATCTTTGATGGGGAAAAAAAGAAAAAACATGGGAAGATTATGTATCATGAATGTAAAATTAGGTAAAATCTGAGGGTTTTCTTGAAGGAAAATGACATCTTCCATGCAATTTTACCAGTATAGGAAAAGAATTGAAAACAACTACTAGCATTAGACATTCTAAATACTTTGCTTAAATTAATCAAAAGTTAACAAGTCCAAATCAATGCATCTTTAATTTTGACACAAAATGTTAGAGATCCAGGTCACGTTACTCTATTAGTTGGGAGCTTAGGATTTCAACTATTAGGTATTGAGTTGAAAAACTTTGTATATGTGGTGTGTGTGTGTTTGTAATTGAATTGCAAAAATATCGAAGAAAAAACATTGAAGATGGTTATAGAACAATGTGAATTTATTCCCAATAAAAGTTGAAAATTCAAAAGAACTAGAAAAAACGAAAGCACGTGATGCCTATGGAGATGCTAATTTTAGGAAGAACTAACGTATCGAGGTCCTTGACCGGACCCAATGCCGGGTCATACAAGCCATCCGGAACAGGTGAATCCTTGGTATCAAGGAGTTCTGACTTGGTAATTGCCTTGAAGCTTATCCTCCTAACCTCTTCTGCAGAGTAAAAGCTGAAACTGATCCACTCCACAGTTTCAGATGCAGCCTGCACAAAAAATTTTTGATGTTAAGCTTCTGTAGAAAATACATTAACAATATAAGTAATATAGAAGAAAACAAGCTTGGAAAAAAATATCGGGCAAATTTTTTCAATGAGAAAAATCTCTGAGACTACACTTGGAATATCAGGCAGTCAAGTAGATTGTGAAACACAGCTATNAATTCTTAATTTCTATAATAATAATTAATTAATCAGGATTTTATTATTCGAACAATTTAATTAATAAATATCAATTAATAATTACCTTATATTAACTATAATCATCTAAGTTTAGATGTACTTATTTAATAGTTAATTAATATATAAAGTTATTTTTAAGATTATTTAATAAAATTTATAATTAAGTAATACAAAATGTATAATCATCTAAGTTTAGATGTACTTACTTAATTAATATATAATTAATTAATAATTATAAATATTCCAGTAATTTAATTAATAAATATCAATTAATAATTATTTTATACCAAATTAGCTATAATCATCTAAGTTTATATGTGCTTATTTAATAGTTAATTAATATATAAGGGAATATTTAAAATTATTTAATGAAATTTTAGCAATTCTTAATTTCTATAATAATAATTAATTAATTAAGAATTTATTAGTATGAAATTATTGTTTAATGAGTAATAGATTTACACTAAATTTATTAATAATTAATTTGTATAATTAATTATTAATTAATATAAGTGCCTTTTTTCATGTACTTAAAAGACTTTCGATACTCGTTTGTATTTTTTTATTTAATATTTTTATTTGGATGTATCAACTAATAATTTTTTTTAAACTGTCAAACAATTTCTCAAGATTTTTTAGGATTTACTCATTAATAAACCAAACAANATTATTTAATGAAATTTTAGCAATTCTTAATTTTTCTAATAATAATTAATTAATTAGGAATTTATTAGTATTTAAATTATTATTTAATGAGTAATAGATTTACAATAAATTTATTAATAATTAATTTATATAATTAAGTATTAATTAATATAAATGCCTTTTTTCATGTACTTAAAAGACTTTCGATACTCGTTTGTATTTTCTTATTTAACATTTTTATTCGGATATATCAACTAATAAATTTTGCGTAATTTTTTTAAAATCAAACAATTTCTCAAGATTTTTCAGGATTTACTGATTAATAAACCAAACAACTTTCAAGGTTTAACCTCATTATAGGATTTGATAAATCTGGAATTACTGGATTTACTAAATCCTATTTAAACTAAATTCTAATTACAACCTAACAGCATCTTTTAGGCATCCCTAGTTTTATTTAAATCTAAAAGTTAGAAAATCATGCCATTAGATAGTTTATAATATATATAAATTTTTAATTTCATTATATAATTATAATTTATTTAATTTATAATTATATATATATATATATATATAATTTTATATAAATTAATAGATAATTACACTACCATTGCCGGTCCCAAGCTCGAATGAGAAAAGTAGAGGGTTGTGTTAGGTAGTCGACAGTCAGCGTAAAACTTGTCAAAAAAATTCATGACATGAATCATTTTGATCATTGTGTAAGTGCTATGTTGTCCCCTGAAGCGACGCGTTGTATAGCCTGAATACAGTGAAAAGTGTGTCAGGGCCGCTACATCAACGCCCGGGTGTAGTGTTAAATAAGCAAAAGTTTTCACATTACGGACGAATGCAGGTAAAGAAGTTAGTCCATGAAACTAATGAAACTAGTATTATGATAGGATCTTGGAATATAGGTACTCTCAATAGTAAATTAATGGAATTAGTTGATGTATGATTCATAGGAAAATTAATATCTTATGTATTCAAGAAACTAAATGGGTTGGAGAAAAGGATAAGGAGATTGATAATTTATGTTTTAAACTTTGATATTCTGGTAAGAGTCGCACTAGAAATTATGTAGTTGTAATTATATATAAAAGTTTGAAAGTTAATGTTGTAAAAATTAATAGAGTTTGAGATAGAATTATAGCCCTTAAGATTATCATTGATAATAAGATTTTTAATATTATAATTGTTTATGCTCCTCAGGCAGGTTTAGATATAGCCTCTAAAGATAAATTTTAGAATAACTTAAAAGACTTAATNTATATATATATATATATATATATATATATTAATTTATAATTTTATATAAATTAATATATAATTACACTACCATTGTAGGTCCCAAGCTCGAATGAGAAAAGTAGAGGGTTGTGTTAGGTAGTCGACAGCCAGCGTAAAACTTGTCAAAAAAATTCATGACATGAATCATTTTGATCATTGTGTGAGTGTTATGTTGTCCCTTGAAGTGACGCGTTGTATAGTCTGAATATAGTGAAAAGTGTGTCAGGGCCGCTACATCAACATCCGGGTGTAGTGTTAAATAAGCAAGGGTTCCCACGTTACGGACGAATGCAGGTAAAGAAGTTAGTCCATGAAACTAGTATTATGATAGGATCTTGGAATATAGGTACTCTCAATACTAAATTAATCAAATTAGTTGATATTATGATTCATAGGAAAATTAATATGTTATGTATTCAAGAAACTAAATGGGTTGGAGAAAAGGCTAAGGAGATTGATAATTTATGTTTTAAACTTTGTTATTTTGGTAAGAGTCGCACTAGAAATTGTGTAGTTGTAATTATAGATAAAAGTTTGAAAGATAGTGTTGTAAAAATTAATAGAGTTTGAGATGGAATTATAGCCCTTAAGATTATCATTGATAATAAAATTTTTAATATTATAATTGTTTATGCTCCTCAGGCAGGTTTAGATATAGAGTCTAAAGATAAATTTTGGAATAACTTAAAAGACTTAATACAAATGATACCTCTTGAAGAAATAATTTTTATTGGAGGTGATTTAAATGGACATGTCGGTAGAGTAGTAGAAGACTTTAGAAATACTCATGGTGTCTACGGTTTTGGAGTAACTAATGAAGAATGTAGAGTTATTTTAGATTTTTCTTTAACGTATGATTTTGTTATTACTAATACTTTATTGAAGAAAATAGATGAGCATCTTATTACTTATAAGAGTGGATCAAATAAAACACAAATTGATTATTTTTTTATGAGAAGAAGAGATCGTCGAGATTGTAAAGATTATAAGGTCATTCCAAGTGAGAATTTAAGTACCCAACATCGTTTATTAGTTTTAGATTTTAAGATGAAGAGTTATAAAATAAAGAATATTAGGACTCCTCCTCATAGAATTAGATAAGGGAACCTGAAAGACAAAAATAAAATTATTTTTATGAGTAAAATTCAAGATTTCAAATTTTGGGATGTTCATGAAGAAGCAATTGTTATGTGGAATAAAATAACAAACACTATTAAACAAGTAGCAAAAGTTGTGCTTGGAGAATCGAAAGAAAAAAAANTTCTTATGAGAAGAAGAGATCGTCGAGATTGTAAAGATTATAAAGTCATTCAAAGTGAGAATTTAAGTACCCGACATCGTTTATTAGTTTTAGATTTTAAGATGAAGAGTTGTAAAATAAAGAATACTAGGACTCCTCCTCATAGAATTAGATAGGGGAACCTGAAAGACAAAAATAAAATTATTTTATGAGTAAAATTCAAGATTTCAAATTTTGGGATGTTCATGAAGAAGTAAATTTTATGTGGAATAAAGTAACAAACACTATTAAACAAGTAGCAAAAGTTGTGCTTGGAGAATCGAAAGAAAAATTTTTTATAAATAAAAATAGTTGGTGGTGCAATAATATGTGCAAGAAAATATAAAATATAAGAAGTTATGTTATAAAAATTGGTTTAAATGTAAAAGCTCAGAGAACTGGGAAAAATATCAAACGACCCACATAGAGTCTAAAAGAACAATCTGCGACGCTAAGAATTCTGCTTTTAATGATCTTTTTAATATATTAGATACTAAGGAGGTTGAAAATATATGTATAAACTAGCCAAGCAAAGAGAAAAGAAAAGTAAAGATTTAACTTAAGTAAAGTGTATTGAAGATGAAAATCAAAAAGTACTTTTCTTAGAAAAAAGATATTCAACATAGGTGGGTGAATTATTTTGATAAACTTTTATTGAAGTTTCTGAAAATACGATCNAGAAGTTATGTTATAAAAATTGGTTTAAATGTAAAAGCTCAGAGAACTGGGAAAAATATCAAACGACCCACACAGAGTCTAAAAGAATAATCTGTGACGCTAAGAATTTTGTTTTTAATGATCTTTTTGATATATTAGATATTAAGGAGGTTGAAAATATATGTATAAACTAGCCAAACAAAGAGAAAAGAAAGGTAAAGATTTAACTTAAGTAAAGTGTATTGAAGATGAAAATCAAAAAGTACTTTTCTTAGAAAAAGATATTCAACATAGGTGGGTGAATTATTTTGATAAAGTTTTTAATGAAGTTTCTGAAAATACGATTGACCTTAGTGATCTTAATATCGTGAATAATAATTCATTTTTATCGTCACATTAGTAAAAAAGAAGTTGAGGAGGCTTTAAAGAAAACCAAAGGTGGAAAGTCTGTAGGTCCTGATGACATCACAATTGAAGTGTGAAAATATTTAGGAGATTTGGGAGTTTCTTAACCTCCTAAACTCTTTAATACATTTTAAAAACTAAAAAGATGCCTGAGGAGTGAAGGAAGAGTATTTTGGTCCCCATTTTTAAAATAAAGGGGATGCACAAGAGAGCGCAAATTATAGAGGAATTAAGTTGATGTGTCATATTTTAAAATTATGGGAGAGGGTAATTGAACATAGGTTAAGACGCATCACAAACTTATAGAGGAATTAAGTTGATGTGTCATACTTTAAAGTTATGGGAGAGGGTAATTGAACATAAGTTAAGACGCATTACAAATATTTCCATAATCAATTTGGATTTATGTCGGGCAGATCTACTATGGAAGCTATACATCTATTGAGTGGTTTGATGGAGAAGTTCAGAGATAATAAGGAGAATCAACATTTGATGTTTATTGATTTAGAAAAAGCTTAAGATAAAGTTCTAAGAGATATCCTTTAGAGGGTTCTTGAGATAAAAGGTGTTGATATAACTTAGATTCAAGTCATTAAAGACATGTATACTAGAGTTTTTACTTGTGTTCAAACTGAAGGAGGATTGACCAAATATTTTCCTGTTTCTGTTAGATTACATCAGGGATTGGATTTATGCCTATATCTTTTTGCTTTAGTTATGGATGGTCTTACTGGACATCTACTAGAGGATGTACCTTGTTGTATGCTTTTTGCTGATAATATTCTTCTTGTGGATAAACTAGCAAAAAGGCCTAGGAAAAACTTGAATTATGGAGGTCTACATTGGAGTATAAAGGCCTTCATTTAAGTAGAACCAAAACTGAATACATGGAATGTAATTTCAGTAGTAGTAGCTATAGCGACAGAAGTGTGACTTTAGGTGACCAAATTATTAAAAGGTGTGAATGCTTTAGATATCTTGGGTATGTTGTTCAAAGCGATTGTGATGTAGAAGGGGATGTTAATAGTAGAATTCAAGTTGGTTGGTTGAAGTGGAGCAATGCTTCAGGCCTTTTGTGTGATAGAAAAGTACTGCTTATACTGAAAGAAAAATTTTATACGACGGTGGTGAGACTTGCAATGCTCTATGGCGCTGAATGTTGGCCTTTAAAAGAGAATCATAATAATGAGTTAAGTGTTGTCGAGATGAGAGTGATTAGGTGGATGACTGCTTTACACTTAGAGACAAAATGCGAAATGATTATATTTATGATAGGGTTGGTGTAGCTCCTGTGACGGACAAAATTAGAGAAAGTCGTCTTAGATGGTTTGGTCACATTAAATGTCGACCATCTGATGATTTGATTAGGAGAGTAGATGTTTTAGATTCTACTTATGTTAAGAAAGGCAGAGGTGGACTTATGAAGACTTGGGCTTATTGTATAAAAAAAGATCTTAATTTACTAGAACTAAATGAAAATATGACGCTAAACAGGACTCAATGGAGAAAGAGGATTCATGTATCCGACCCCTCGTAGTGGGATTAAGGCTTTTGGNTGATTAATTAATTATTATTATAGAAATTAAGAATTACTAAAATTTAATTAAATAATTTTAAATATTAATTAACTATTTAATAAGTACATCTAAACTTAGATGATTAATTTGATATAAGGTAATTATTAATTGTTATTTATTAATTAATTTGATATATTATTCTGGAATTCCCTGCCCGCTCCCGTTCAAAAATCCGCAAACCCTCGCTTCTGTCTCCGACATGGCGCATTCGCGAAAGAGTCGCCGATCTAGCTGGGAACACAAGTTTCGCCGAAGGAAGGACACGCTTCTCTGTCTCTCTCTCTAGGTTTCGACATCGCGCATTCGCGAAACAGTCGCCGAGCTAGCTGGGAAGACGGGTTTCGTACTTACCGAAGGAAGGACACGTTTTCCAGTTACCGAAGCAAGCAAGGACCACGTAAACTCTAGTAGCTGACCTGCTGAAATCACCGCTCAAAATGTCTGACGCTCGCTTGCGACCTGATGAGGTACTGATGTTGGTTGAACTTCTATTGATAGCTGTGTTTCACAATGTACTTGACTATTGATTGCTGTGTTTCACAGTTTACTTGACTGCCTGATATTCCAAGTGTAGTCTAAGACATTTTTCTCATTGAAAAAAATTGCCCGATATTTTTTTCCAAGCTTGTTTTCTTCTATATTACTTATATTGTTAATGAATTCTCTACAAAAGCTTAACATAAATNTAAATAATTAACTATATTAATTTATTAATTATTAAATAATGTTAACTATAATTTTTATGCTTGGTGGGAAAGGCATTAGCGTGTTTTTAGTGGATGGAGGCAAGATATTCGATGCAGTATTGGGAGTAGTTTAAAGATTGCTTGTTGAAGCATTTTCGAGCCATTCGGGGAGAAAAACTACATGAGCAATTTTATGCTCTAGCTCAAGAGGGTACGATTACGGAATACCAGGAGAAGTTCGAGCTCTTGTCAGGGAGGTTGAGGTGGACTTCTACAGCAGTGCTAGAAGGGAACTTCTTGAAAGACATAAAGCTCGACATACAAGCTGTCATTTTGTCCCTTGAGATTGTGACAATTAAGGGAAATGATGGAGCTTGATCTGATGATGGGGGATAATACCGGAGGCTTGTACAGGAGCACCTTGATAGCCACGACACTGAGGACCCAGACGGTATATTTTCAAAAAGAGACAATGAAGGAGAAGAGTGTGAGACCCCATCCCAGAGGTAATTTCAAGCACTTCACAGATGCATAAGTGTAGGATAAAAGGGCAAATGGATTGTGTTACGGCTGTGACAAGAAATAAACCGCAGGACATTTGCAAGGAACACACCCTTCAGATTCTCTTAGTTCAGGTGGAGGATACGAAGAGTGAGGAATTACAAGACGATGCGGTGAAGGAGAAGCATCTGCATTTGGATGTTGTGGAGTTGTCACTCAATTTGGTTGTGAGATTTACCACAAATCACACCATAAAGGTGATGGGGTGGATCGAGAAACAGTTAATTGTGGTATTGGAAGATAGCGGGGCCACACATAACATGATCTAAAATTAGGTCGTGAAGAAGCTGGGGTTGGAGCTGGTGACTACAGAGAGCTTTAGCATTATGATAGAGACAGCGAAGGTGGAGAATAGTCAGAGAACTTGCAAGGGAAAACTTCTTTTAGATCTGGACAGCACATATGTGATTTTGGGGTTGGAGTGGCTACAGACATTAGGGGAGATGAAGGTGGATTGGAAGTCATTGAAGATAGAGTTCCAAGTGGAGGGTAGGAATGTGATGTTGAGAGGAGATGCTAGTTATGCAAAACTATGTTGTCGTTGATTGCTTTGTGGAGTTGCAGAGCATTGGCAGAGTTTTCGAAAGGAGTCCAACAACTCCTACAACAGTTTATGGATGTATTCTAATAGCCAAACAAGTTATCTCCTCCGACATAGCATGAGCACGCTATTACATTGAAAGAGGGTGTTTCTCCCATCAGCATGAGACTATACTGGCACCCTCATATTCATAAGAATTAGATAGAGAAATTGATCTGAGAGATGCTCGAGGCTAGGATTATCAGGCCTAGTTTGAGCCATTTTTCTAATCTCGTCCTGTTGGTGAAGCAAAATGATGGTAGTTGGTGATTCTGCGTAGACCACCGAGCTTTGAACAAGGAAACAGTGTTAGACAAGTTTCCTATTCCTGTAATTGATGGGTTATTGGATGAGCTTTATG
Source organism: Phalaenopsis hybrid cultivar (assembly GCA_002079205.1). Lineage (NCBI taxonomy): Eukaryota > Viridiplantae > Streptophyta > Magnoliopsida > Asparagales > Orchidaceae > Phalaenopsis > Phalaenopsis hybrid cultivar. Next base: position 85,095 of record JXCR01128519.1, on the reverse strand, counting down.
GGGTAGTCATTTTCTCAAAAAATGATCTTATCAGGGTACCACCTGATTACGATGAATCCAGCGGATGTGCACAAGTTAACATTCATGACACATAAAGGACATTATGAGTTCTTAGTGATGTCGTTTGGTCTCACTAACGCCCCGATGTCATTTCAATCCCTCATGAATAGGGTTTTTCAACCTTATCTCTTGAAATTTATTATGGTTTTCTTTAAGATATTCTATTCTACAGTTGTACATAAAGAGCGTGTGGAGCACCTCAGGATAGACTTGGAGATGTTGAAGGAGCACCAGCTATATTCCAACTTGAAGAAATGTTCTTTTGCATAGTTACAGGTGGAATACTTAGGACAGGTGGTGACCTAAATGGGGGTAGCAGTGGATCGATCCAAGATCGAGGCTATGGTTGATTGACCCTTACCCAGGAGTTTGATGGAGTTGAGAGGATTCCTGGGTCTCACCAGCTACTACTGGAAGTTCATGAGAGTATATGGCAGGATAACATGGTCACTGACAGAGCAGTTGAATAAATATAATTTCAAATGGGTAGGGCAAATGGGGGAAAGCAGTGACACATTCATTTGAACATCTGAAGAGAGTCATGACTAGCGTCACAGTATTAGCACTTTTAGATTTCAGTAAACCATTTGTGGTGGAAACCGATGCATCAAAGTACGGCTTGGGAGCAATACTAATGTGGTATTGGCGATTGATTGCCTACTTTAGCTAGGTTCTTATGGTCAGAACAAAGCTAAAGTCAGTATATAAATGGGAATTGATGGTGATAGTCTTGGCCATTTAGAAGTGGCGGCCCTACCTTTTAGGATGATATTTTCTGGTCATAATATATCGGAGGAGTTTAAAGTATCTTTTGGAGCAGTGGATGGTGACTGAGGAGCATCAAAGATGTCTATCCAAGCTACTGGGGTATGATTTATAGATTCAGTACCAGCCAAGATTAGAAAATAAGACAGCGGACGCACTAGCGAGAATGGTGGAGGAACCCCAATTGACGACCCTATCGGTATCCTTGGTCCTAAATTGGGAAGCCTTGAGATTGGAGAGTGAACATGATAAGGAGTTGAAGAAGATAAGGGTTCAGTTACTACAGGATCTGAGCAGTTATCTAGGATATGCATTGAGGGGGCAACAACTGCTCCACCAAGGGCGATTCTTGCTACCCAAGCAGCAACAACAACAACAATAACAAAACCTTTATCCCACTAAGTGGGGTCGGCTACATGAATCCTTTTTCTCCATTGCGTCCTATTTAGTGTCATATTTTCATTAATGCTCTTCGTTGCTTGGGTGATTTGGTTCCATCTCTTGATAACATAGCTGTGTTGGACATTTTGCAAACTATGCAACGTTGCACTGCTGTGGACCGCTGTGCACCAACTCTAACGTGTACACTTGGAGTTTCCCATGCAATTTATAAACAGGTGAACCATCTATTCCACTCTAACCAATCATTTAATTAAATTTTGATAATCTCTTGATTTTTAATCGGACATTCATGAAAAAGGTGGATTTCACTTTTTAAATGTTAAAAAGTGGTACTTTTGGTGTGATGTGAATGTCTTTAGTGGTGTAAATGTAAAAAAGTAAAGTTTTGGTGTTCAATATTGTAAATAGATAGGAATTAGGTGATATGCATGTAAATCTCCCAAATTTGTCTTGTATTGCTGGGCCTCACTCTGTTGAATTGGTTTAATTGTGCTGTGATCTTCCCGGAAAGATTGAAGAAAAGAGAGGCGTGACTTTAAACGAGTATGGAAGCTCAGAGGCAAGAGTCTCTCCTTCATTTTCAAACGAACTCCCTTTGGAGCCATATCAGAAACAAGCCGGACTCATTCAGTCTGCGAAGAAGACGACTTCATGGGACGAAGATTGGGGTCCCATAAATGGGCATAATGCCGCTGCTTCTAATCCTCTAACATCCAATTCGACATCCAAGCATTCCATGCCAGCTCCACAACCTATTTCTGCTTCCACCATTACAGTTTTCTAAACAACAACTTCTTCTTGAACAACTTTATAGCTGTCATCTGGAACAACTTCATAGCTGCTTCAAATAGTTGTAGTTGTCCCAAACATATCTGCAGTTATCCCAGATAGACTCTGAAGCTATAAAATATGATATAATTTTGGCCAAGATGGATTTAAAAAATTCTTCAATCAGTTTTATTAATTTTCTGAAGGACTTGAAAGACTTTTCTCTTAGTTTTGCCAAAATATTTGACTAGCATCATTGAACAAAAATTCTGCTCAGAGACTAAGGGTCTGTTTGAGGCAGCTTATTTAGTGCTGTGACATTTTGAAAACGCACCTGACCTGTTTGGGTAAAGTGCGTTTTGGCAGCTTATGCGTTTTCAAAATGCAGAAAACTGTGTTTTCACACCCCACCTATCTAGGTGCGGTGAGAGCTTATTGGCAAAGGTCTGACTTTTCTAAAAAAATAAAAAATTATAATAGCCACCACATCTAGCTTATCAACAGATTATTTTTAATCAGCTTATCGGCAGATTATTCAATAAGTTATAGCTGCCCCAAACAGACCCTAAATATATTTGATTATGTTTGGTTGATAATAAAGTGACTTTTGTAATATATGCGTGTGAAAAAGATTTATAATTTCTCATAATTATTTATATTGTTTGGAATGCAATTTAACATCCATGAGTGGAATGATGCTCAAATTAATATTTGATTCATTGTGCTCCTACATCTGCTTAATGTTTTGAATACAAGAGGTTACATATTAGGAGCTAAATAATATAAAAGCATAAGGTACATCCGGTAGCTTATTAATCTAACTATATATTAATGTAAGCATCATAAAAATAGGGATTTTCATATTACACATCTACAACATCAAAATCTGTATGTTTATAACGAGCTCTTTTTCTATCCGGACTCCTGACGTAGCTCTACGTGCGGCGTAGGATATTCTTAAGTTATTTTCAGGTCATTTCTGGGTTATTTTCAATAATAGCGAAATAACACAGAAATAACCCACGGTCTTTATTTTTGGGGTATTTCTGTGTTATTTCGGTATTATTAAAAATAACTTGAAAATAACTTAGAAATAATTTGGTCCACACGTAGTGCTACGTCAGGAGTCCGCACAGAAAAATTTTTTGTTTATAACACCTAAACATTTTCAAAATCCTCAAAAAAAATCACAATAATATTCTTTCAACACTCATATTTCGATTTCTGTAGCTCTGAGTTGCCATTGAACCAGGCTCAATGAACTAATGAGATTATTTTCACAATAACTTTCCTTGAGAACTCATTATTTTTGCTCAATTATGACCACTCAACTTCAATTGGCCAGCTATAATTGCTCGGCCATTGTTATTTGTTACACGTAATTGATCACAAATGCATTTTTATGAATGCATCAACTCTATCGCTTGACTATGATCATCTGAACATCATCACCTGATTAATGTGGCCCACCCTCAATTGTCTGATTATAATTTTCTAATAATTATCATCGAACAATAATTTCTTGACCAATATTTGCAGCATCGTTGTTTATGATCGTGCGCCAAATTCATCTGACATCATTATCTATAAGATTGATGAGCATCATCAACATATATCATTACATCAAAGGCTAATGTAAATTTTCAATTCTTGCGGTGCCCATATGACCGATCATCAACAACAGTTGCCATATATATAATTACTAATAAAGATTTTTTTTTTATTAAAAGAAATGACCGGAGGCTATTATACGAGCCCCCAGCCACCCTCATGTGGTTAACTATTCGAGGATTGCCCTCACTACTGGCAAACTGGCTAGATGGGGATTCGAACTTGTGACCTGAGGAGACTTATGGCCTTCGAAGAAATTGCTCCACCGGCTGGCGACACTAAAATAAAGTTGAAACATGCTATTCATATCAAGATTTTATTGAGCTTCCAAGTCTAGTTTTTACTCTAAATAAACATCAGGACAATCCCAATGCATCTAGAAATTTATTTTATATATTTTATATTTGCTACACATATTGATGCCATCTTTAATTATGGAGAAGGGCACCCCTTGAAACATTATCAAACAATTCATATGATTTTGGAATGAATTACATATCTGCCCTACTAGATCATTATGTAAACACCTAAGGTACCCATAGTAGCTTAATATGTTCATTATATATTACTAATATGGCATGGACACAAAAGGAAAAAAAATTAGTGGAGTATAAATTCATGACTTTTGTGTTGTGAATTAGAAATCTAAGGGGAGTTTGTACAAAAAAGTCCTATATATACATATTATATAAAACAATAGTCGTCCTCCTCAAGTGTGTCCCTTCTTTGTTACTTTTCATAATAGAAGATGATATGTAGAAATAACTCGAGCTTTTTGTGGCAGGATTCTACATAAAATTGCTTCTCTTCTCCATTTCTCTTCCACATCGCCATAACGACTACATCGGCAAAGGAGGAAATCCATCTTTCACGAGAAAAAAATAGCTACCAGTAATTGGTCAGTGGATCTTCCCACTTGCTGAATCCAATACTATATGGGAGACATGCTGAAGGGATAGAGCTTGATAATGAATATCATGCTAGTCTTCGATTTGTTAGTGTTGGGTTCATTTGTTGAACGAGCTAAACACGAGTTGTTCATGAAGAACGAGCCGTCTTGATAACCCTAATAACTCGACCATAGAATATTAAAAATATAAAATGCTATTTAAATCTTATTATTTATATTAAACTATTTTATCCATTTAAATAGAATTTATAAATATTCACTATTTTTTTAATTAAACTTTTAATTGATTATAAATATTTGCAGCCTTGTAGTCAATTAAATTATTTAGAAACAATACTTATTTTGAGTAAAAACAATCCCCAAACGAGCCGAATACGAACAAATAAAACTTTGTTTGTGTTTGACTCGTTTATATACCGAGCGCAAAAAATTTGTTCGTTTTCACTAATTTACCTAGAAAACAAATCGAACACGAGCACTTCACGAACAACAAATTGTTTGGACAGCAAAACCAATTCTTTCCCTTGCTCGTTAAAAATTATCTGCAAGTGCTGACACAAATCTGTAATGGATAATTTTATCTTTACAATCCTTGCTACTCAAGAAATGATCTTCCATGAAAATAAATTTTTTGCTTTGTTGCAACACAGAGGACTTTCTGTAATAGATTTGAAAGTTACTCATCCTCAGATTCGAACATCCATATCTTATTATTAAAAAATCTGCACGCAAAATCATGAAATCAATGCAAGTTCATCAAAAGCTTAAATCTTGCAAAACTCCATATATATTCATCATCTTTTGTTTAGTTTTGACAATCAAAATCATCCAAAAATAAATTCTTTCGTGTTAAAAATTGATCCCTCTATCACAAGAAGCGTGAAATCTGCATGTGTGAATTAGTGGTATATTATGGTAATATTGTGGTGAATTATAGTTTATGTTTTTGTAATTCATTTTAGTACCAGTCATTTAGACAGTTCTTTGTTTGTGTCATTATAGTTTATGTTTATGTCTTCGTTCATTTCTCTTGTTGTAGTGTCATTCCTGTTACTTCAATTTAACGTTTAACATGTTTAAAAAATATCATTTACCACATTTTGTAGAATGGATGAAGAACAACGTAACCACAACCGCCTACTACTATCATACATACGTTGATCGAACACCTTGTATGACATCGAGTCAGATTGGAGAAGAATGGGTCGGGGAGTTATTATGTGGACACCCGACAAGGTTTGCAAACATATTCCGTATGACGAAGGTGATATTTCTCGACTTACTTAATTAACTTTGGGATTTTCATGGATTACACAACTCATCAAGAACAACTGTCAGAGAAGTATTGGCAATTACCCTGTATATCTTATCCCAAAATGAATCTGTTAGAGGAGCTATGGAGCGCTTCCGACATTCCTCGAAAACCATTAGTATATATTCTTCCATTGGTTTGAATGCGTTGGTGAGTTTGACATATAGGATAGTAAAACCCGAGGATCCAACTTTCCAGACCATTCCCACACAAATTGCAAATGATCCTCAATACATGTCATTCTTCAAAGTAAGTGCCCTACATAGTATTCATTTTCAAGAAAAATATACAATTGATTTTAACTATTTTCTGCACCACAGGACTGTATTGGAACTATTGACGGAACACATGTCGATGCACAGTTGTCTCCTGCAGAGAAAGTCACTTACATCTGACGGTGTGGATCCCCAACACAAATTGTCATGGCCGTGTGTGATTTTAATGTGTTTTACTTTCGTGATGGCTGAATGGGAAGGTAGCGCACACGATAGCCGTGTTTTCAAGTTTGCTACTAGAAACCGTGTATATGAGTTCCCTTACCCTCCTCTAGGTACATATATTTGAGAAATTAATTTTATTTTGAACTTCCATTTGTAACAAACACCACGCAACAAATAAGTATTTTTTGGTCGACGCCGGATATCCCTTACAAAGGGGGTTTCTTACGCCGTATCCAGATACAAAGTATCATATCCCATATTTTGAAAGGTCAAGCGGTGTAGTGACCGCGACTTTATATATGCTTAAAAATATAAGTATTAATATTGTTGCTAAAAGAATTAATTCCTCAGCAACTGTACCAAAACTTAATAACAATTATAGATTTGATAAATATGGATGTAATAAATATTTAATAATTGTAAAGTCGCACTTATCAACGCAAGTATACGTATCACTCAAGTTATATAGGGCTCTAATGAAGTCCTAGATATCGATCCCACATTGAGTAATATTAGAACTACGAACTAAGATTTTAGAAAAGCAATACTTTTATCGCAACAATGAAAATCAATTTGCTTATCTGTCACTAATAGACAATTGAATTAAATATGTAATTTAATAACTATTAAATAACTAAATGTACTAATGAAGTTTTTAATGTGATATTCAATATATAAGAAAGCATCCTCCTCCTTGTCAAGAAATTATTGTGAATGGATAAAGTGAATCAGTTCAAATTATATTGTGCCAAATAGGAGCATACTTATTCTCTACCATTTGTTCCAGACATAAAAAACATTGACTATTCCTACGCTTGTTTATTGAATATGCGGCTAGGCTGGGAGGATACCGGCTCTCACTTCGGAGCTCCCACGTTCCCCTCGCCTGAGGGCTAACATCTACACTTAGCACCCAAACGATAGGACCGAATTGGGGATTTTAGTCTGTCACTCTAAAATCTCCAATTCTACGCCCGATAATTTTATTTTCTTATTTATTTGCACCCAACTTCCAAGGGCTTTGACCTCCCTGAATCTTGTATGTAATCTTCACTTTAGTTGTAAAACTCAACATATTTTAACAAATCAATTGACCAGATTGAAAGTAAATTAAGATTGAAGTGAAAAGATCATCACAATTTCTTTAACATTTTCATGACTCCACCAATTCAAATCACCAATTCACAAATCTCAAGACAAAGAGAAAGACAGAGAAAACTACTCAGATCTCATGGGAAAAACACAACAAAATTCAGAATTTATATATAAAAGCAAAGCATATAATCTATAATAATAAATGAACTTATCTCTAATTTCTCCCCAAGAATACTCCTCAAAATTCCTCTGAATCTCTTCCTTTCTTTGATCTCTAAGTTCTCCCCAAGAACACTCCTCGAAGTTCCTCTAAATCTCTTTCTTTCTTTACAGTATCTCTAATTTCTCCCCAAGCAAACTCCTTGAAGTTCCTCTAAATCTCTTCCTTTCTTTACAGCACATATTTCTCTCCAAGAAAACTCCTCGAAGTTCCTCTGAATCTCTTCCTTTCCTTACAACACACATTTCCTCTTCAAAGCAGCAAGGAGGAAGAAATCTCTCACTTTCCCTCCACTCTTACAATCTCTTTCTCCCCAAGAACTCTCCTCGAAGTTCCTCTGAATCTCTTCCTTTCTTTACAGCACACAGAATTTATTCCTCCACAAGCAAACTCCTCGAAGTTCCTCTGAATCTCTTTCTTTCTTTACAACACACAAAATTCTAATTTCTCCCCAAGAACACTCCTTGAAGTTCCTCTGAATCTCTTCCTTTCTTTACAACACAAGCAATTCCCTTCGAAACGAGCAAGGAGGAAGAAATCTCTCACTTTCCCTCCACTCTTACAATTTCTCGAAGAATTCCTCATAATATTGCTCCTCGAAGTTCCTCTGAATCTCTTTCTTTCTTTACAGCACACAGAATTCTTCTTCGAAGTGGAAGGAGGAAGAAATCTCTCACTTTCCCTCCACTCTTACAATCTCTTGAAGAATTCCTCACAATTGTTACACTCTACGGAAAGAAATCTCTCACTTTCCCTCCACTCTTACAATCTGAATTCCTCTTCGAAGCGGCAAGGAGGAAGAAATCTCTCACTTTCCCTCCACTCTTACAATCGCTCAAAGAATTCCTCACACTTTTGACACTCTAATGGAACATCTCTAACCTCCAGGACCTCTAGAATCTCTCCAGGCTCTTCCAATTTTGGGCCAAACTCTTCTTTTAAAGTTGTGGATGAGCTTTCCCAAGAGTTGCTTAAGCATCCCTTCAAATTTTGTCCTCATCCAAAGCCTAGTTGGACATAACCGTCGAGCTCACCGTTGGCGGCCTCGAGGGCATTGTCGGCGGACCTTCTTAATGAAGTAATTCTGGAGTCTCGGGAAAATCTCGCCGTCGGCGAGGTCGATGGCGTCGTCGGCGCCCTAGTTCAATTCTTCACATTTTGGCCATTTTCGCTCCAAATTCGCTCCTTTTTGCTTTTTTTGCTCCAATGACCCTATTTCATCATTCATGCAACAAAACATCAAAAATACCATTCTTTAAAGTGAAATATCATAAAAAATAGTATAAAATAGGTATGAAAGTCTCAACATATTTTCTTCTGGACAAAATCCCCCAAACTTAACTATTACTTGTACTCTAGTAATTTTAGTACTACATAAAAGTTATGATATATTGTAGTAAAATTTTAATTCAGAAATACTATAAGTTGGATTTAGATAAATATCATAGTGAAATTTTCAGAAAAAATTCAAGTAATTGAATTAACTATATAACTACAAGATTATATAGTCATCAAGTTTAAGAGTTCTCTTAGTCTTCTATTCATTTCAAGAATGACTATATGTTGCAATATTAAGTCACTTAGAATATTCAGATGATACGAATTTCATGAGAACACTACTAGTAAAAGATCTATTCCATAAATATAAGCTCAGGAATGTATTTTAGTTTTCTCTTTAGGTAGGTCCAGTGAAGCCAATTTTTTATTAGACATATCCTCAAGCTTCTCCTCACTTCTATATATATTTCTTTCTTTCTCTTTTTCATTTGGATTGTTTTCAATCATTTTATTTTTTTTCTTTCTTTTTTCTTTTCATTTGGATTGCTTTCAATCCTATATATTTTTCTTTTCACAGGGATTGTTTTCAATCCTTTCTTTTTCCTTTTTTAAGTGAGGATTACTATATCTGGATAGTCTTCCTTTTTTTTTTTCTTTTTCATTTGAATTGCTTTCAATTCTATATATTTTTCTTTTCTTTTCAGCTTTTCTTTCTTTTCTATTTTTCATTTGGATTGCTTTCAATCCTATATATTTTTCTTTTCTTTTCAGGGTGTTTCTTTCTTTTTCCTTTTTCAAGTGAGGATTACTATATCTGGATAGCCTTTAATGATTTTAAACATCACCGCTTTCAATCCTATATATTTTTCTTTTCTTTTCAGGGATTGTTTTCAATCCTTTCTTTTTTGATTTTCAAGTGAGGATTACTATATCTGGATAGCCTTTAATGATTTTGAACATCACATTTCTTTTCCTAAATTTGAAACTCAAAGTATTTCTTTACCATATACATATTTCATAGCTTTTATATCATTGAGCCTCAATCTTTTCTTCTCAAATGAATTTCTAGATTATTAATACTTCTAAATATAATTTTCTTTACTTTAAATAGTTAATTATAATCTTATTCTCTTATACTAAACATCTTAAGTTACAAAATTAATTTTCATTACAAAAATATTTCTTTAAATCTACTATAATATTTAAATAGCTACAAAATATAGTTACCTGAATTAAATTCACTACATAAAATCATATAAATAATTTTTGAAAATAATTAAAAAAGTTACCTGAATTAAATTTACTACATAAAATCATAAAAATAAGTTTTGAAAATATTGAAACATGGACCTGAATTAAATTCACTACATAAAATCATATAAATAATTTTTGAAAATATTGAAATAGAGGTATCTAATAGTTAATCTTTTTCTTCCCTCCCCCAAACTTAAATTTTTCAATATAAAATGATACTGGTGGAAAGAAAAACTCTAAATATAAATCATACCTCGGTATTTTAGGCATTTTCATCATTCTAAAATTTTTGCAGGCATTCTCAAAATTTCTATTTCACCTGGTCTGTAACATTAGGAGCTTTATACACATATAAATCATTAGGGAAATTTTTGGGTAATGAAATTTTGAAATAAGTATAAAACTAAAATATTAACAAACACAATATTTCCTAACACAACCACAATACTACACATAACAATTACAATTAAAACACAAAAATAAAAATCACATTACATTACAATCTACAAAATACTACTCAACATCTATTATACTACACATGCAAATTTAACTATAACACTAACTTTATAACAAAAATTAAAAATTATCCAAGTACAATATAATAATAAAAATAAAAGTCCAAATACACATAAACATCCATTTTTTTACAAAAGATCACAAAAATAAAAGTACAAGTACAAGTACATCAATTACATTTAAATATCAAAATCCCAAACTATGTATTCATCTCCTTGATCAACAGGTGGATCGACCTGATAGTGAGTATATCGAGGGCACTCAGGGAAAGCAACATCAGACTCACCTCTGTAGTGTCGGGCCTGAGCTTCGTAATAAGCTACCTCAAAATTTGAATGCCTTTGAAGGTACTCACTATCATAATCATATCGACGTTCTAAACCTCTAATCCTTTCATTTATTAACTTTATGCTCTTTCGCTGCAAGGTCAACTCAATCATCAAACTCGTAACTGCAATGGCTGCATTTAATGAAGTTGGTTGGAGTCTTCTACCAGCTGAGACTAAGTGTATCTTGTTCTTCTCAACTGGAAGGCGGTTCTCCCCATTTATGCCTTCAGTGTCTGTGGTATTTTCTCAATTTTTCGCTGACGCCCTACTTAAGGAGGTAGATCACTCCTCTAGTTATGCATTATGTTTCAACATGTCCAAATCTGTGACACTTCTAACATTTTACGATTGTGCATGCTTGCAAATTGGTTTCACTGGATAGTAGCGTGGGGGGCCTCTTGGTACTGCGGTCTCTCCACTTTGGAAGCTAGAGTCTGCAACTTTTGGAAGTAGTATGTTGGCAGGAATCAGTGTTGTGTTTCCCGCTTCATCTTCATATCTTCTCATTCCCCTCTGTGATTTTTCAGATAACTGTCAAGGGTGATCTCCCATTGGATTTCATCTTCCAGTCCGTAATCTACAGTCGAAGTCGGCAGATATCTCGTCGTATCTCCTCTCGGGAAGGCTCAGGTATGTATCTCAATGGTGGCATGGCCAGGGTTTAGAGTTGGGAGTGAGAGGGCTAAAAATTTAATTTAGAATTACTGATTTTGAAAATCAACAAAAGGAATTGAGCGTTGGGTCAAAGTTTTGGCTATGGTTTGGAATAGGAAAGAAAAAAATTTGTGGAGATGGCTTGGGAAGCAGTGGATACTAGGAAACCCTAGGATAGGACTAGGGTTGGACTAGCTCTGATATCAAAATATAGCAGAGGAGGTAGCACAAATTATAAAAAGAAACAGTAATATTATTAGTGAAATTGTAATTAGTTACAACGACAACTCTTCAACAAAAAAAATAAATGATAACAGACACCTCGAAAGTGTATACCAAGGGTAGTGGAGGTTGATTCGATCGATCTGGAGGCTTGGGACAACAAGGGTGAATGCAACAGAGGGCCTGATAAGCTTCAAGATGCGGCTGGGAGGGTTGGATAGAAAGTCCAATTGTAGGTTGGAGGGGAATAGTGCTGCAAGGCGGATTGGAAAGGTTGGACAACAAGACTATTAAAATCTAAGTATTTCTAAGAAAATGTTAAATTTATCAAAATTCAAAATATATTCATATGTTTACAATCACACATTAAAAATAAATCATTTAACTTGCTCAGTTAGCTTCTATTAGTGTGACATTAAATATCACATATAGAACACTATTTAATTTTTTTTTTTTTTAGAAGAAAATGCCTTTGTAGTTGCATCTTGCGTGATGATGATCATCTTTGCCAATAATAAGGAAAACCTTAACTAACTTTAAACGATTTACACGTGTCTACTCCTAAATAAACTCTTAGAATCGTGAATCCCAATAATGAGGGCCTAAAAAGGATATTGAAAATAAGAGCCAAACTTCAAACCAAAGAGCTCCAACTGTAGTTCCATTGAATCAGTAATAAAAATATGGACTCTTCTCTAATGAATGTGTTTTTCAATTTTTCCATCTTTTCGCTCTATTATCATTTGTTTATTTAATATATATTGAGGATAACTAAGGGGCTGTTTGAGGCAGTTGCAATTTTGGTAATTACCATTTTTTTTTTTGAAAAACTCTGCCCGCAGCTAGAAAGCTGCCACCGCACCTGGCTAGGAATGGCAGGGAAACACAGATTTCAGTGGCAGTTTTTTGAAAATGCTACCAAAACTCAGTTTACCCAACAAACAAAATTCATGTACAATGTCGTACTGACGCCCCAAATGGACCTGTTGACCTCATTTTTGGTTGAGGTCTAGAAACTTCTTTAGTAGCCTAGGTCTAGCCATAGGACTTTTCTATTGACTAGTCTTAGAAAACTAGAAAAGGTATCCTCACCATTAGAAACTCNTTGATGAGGCTTATTCGTTAATAGAAGAGATGACTACCAACAATTTTCAATGGCCATTTGAAAGGGTAAATCGTAAAAAAGTAGCCAGTATTCATGATTCTGATGCAATATCTATGTTAGCTTCGCAGATTGCTGTGTAGCTAGTATCCATGATTCTGCTGCAATATCTATGTTAGCTTTGCAGATTGCTGCAATATCAAAAAATTAGATCATTATGGAATGAATTATTCTCCAACACCTACTATGATGGAAGAGAATTCATCCGGGCAATTTGTGGATGTTCAACCTTCATATGGGACTTTAAATGCTATTAATAGACCCAACAACCCTTATTCAAACTATTACAACTCATGTTGGAAGAATCATCTAAATTTTAATTGGAATAACAATTATGCTACAAACCAACAATGGGCGAACAACTCAGTGAACCCATTAGAAAATTCATTCAACCANCAATTAATTTAAGTATCGTTAAGAGTTTTACTAGCGTAGTATATAACTTTAAAAATCTTATCATACCTTCGTGGAAGAACAANCAATTAATTTAAGTATCGTTAAGAGTTTTACTAGCGTAGTATATAACTTTAAAAATCTTATCATACCTTCGTCCAAGAACAGCTCCAATATCATAATCACTAGTATTGCACATCAGTTCGAATGGTTTCTCCCAGTTAGGTGAAATTATTATAGGGGCTGTGATTAACTTTTCTTTTAATAACTCAAAGACATTTAAACAGTTTTCAGTAAACTCAAATTTCTTGTCCTTTTCTAAAGTTGGCATAGAGGTTTGGTAATTTTTAAAAAATATTTAATATAACACCTATAAAAACCAACATGTCCAAGAAAACTTATAACCCTTCTTACATTAGTAGGAGGTGTTAATTTAGATATAACTTGAATTTTTGTAGAGTCTACTTTCATACCATTTTCCAAAATTTTAGGCCCTAACACAATTCATTTTGCAATCATAAATTGACATTTCTCCCAACTTAGAACTAAATTAGTTCTTTTACATAACTCCAAAAATTTTTCAAGGTAATTTAAGCATGCANTAGATATAACTTGAATTTTTGTAGAGTCTACTTTCATACCATTTTCCAAAATTTTAGGCCCTAACACAATTCCTTTNTTCTTTACTTCCTAAACTCTTTAATACTATTTTAAAAACTAAAAAGATGCCTGAGGAGTGAAGGAAGAGTATCTTGGTCCCCATTTTCAAAATAAAGGGGATGCACAAGAGAGTGCAAATTATAGAGGAATTAAGTTGATGTGTCATACTTTAAAGTTATGGGAGGGGGTAATTGAACATAGGTTAAGACACATTACAAATTTTTCTCATAATCAATTTGGATTTATGTCGGGCAGCTCTACTATGGAAGCTATACTTCTATTGAGTGGTTTGATGGAGAAGTTCGGAGATAATAAGGAGAATCAACATTTGATGTTTATTGATTTAGAAAAATCTTACAATAAAGTTCTAAGAGATATCCTTTAGAGGGTTCTTGAGATGAAAGGTGTTGATATGACTTAGATTCAAGTCATTAAAGACATGTATACTATAGTTATACTTGTGTTCAAACTGAAGGAGGATTGACCAAATATTTTCCTATTTCTGTTAGATTACATCAGGGATTGGATTTATGCATATATCTTTTTGCTTTAGTTATGGATGGTCTTATTGGACATTGTATGCTTTTTGCTGATAATATCCTTCTCGTGGATAAAACTAGAGAAAAGGCCTAGGAAAAACTTGAATTATGGAGGTCTACATTGGAGTATAAAGGCCTTCATTTAAGTTGAACCAAAACTGAATACATGGAATGTAATTTCAGTAGTAGTAGCTCTAGCGACAGAAGTGTGACTTTAGGCGACCAAATTATTAAAAGGTGTGAATGATTTAGATATCTTGGGTGCGTTGTTCAAAGCGATTGTGATATAGAAGGGGATGTTAATAGTAGAATTCAAGTTGGTTGGTTGAAGTGGAGCAATGCTTCAGGCCTTTTGTGTGATAGAAAAGTACTGCTTATACTGAAAGAAATATTTTATACGACGGTGGTGAGACTTGCAATGCTTTATGGC
>JXCR01128519.1:41478-60036 GCA_002079205.1 Phalaenopsis hybrid cultivar | reverse complement strand
ACCACCGTTTCCTCAAAGATTGAATCAACACAAACAAAATGAACAATTTTTTAAGTTTTTAGAAATTCTTAAAAAATTAACAGTAAAGATTCCCTTTGTAGAAGCTTTAAAGCAAATGCCTAATTATGTGAAATTTATGAAAGATATTATGAATAAGAAAAGAAAGTCCACTGATAATGAAACTGTTGCACTTAGCGAAGAGTGTAGTGCAATTATTCAGAAAAAGCTTCCAGAAAAATTAAAAGATCCAGTCAGTTTTACTATACCGCGTGCTATCGGTGAAAAATTTTATGGAAGAGCATATGTGATTTGGGAGCCAGCATTAATCTTATGTCTCTATCAATTTTCAAAAGATTAGGATTAGGAGAAGTCTCACCTACTTCTGTAACTCTTCAGTTAGCGTATCATTCATTTACATATCCTAAGAGAGTTATAGAAGATGTGTTAATAAAAGTTGATAAATTTATCTTTCCTGTGGATTTCATTGTTTTAGAAATGGAAGAAGATAAAGAAATATCTATCATTTTAGGGAGACCATTTTTAGCTACTGGAAAAGCTATGATAGATGTTCAAAAATGAGAATTAACTATGAGAGTTAACGATCAAGAAGTGACTTTTAACATTGTGAAATCTATGAAATATCCTGCTGTTGAAAGAAAATGAATATTTTTGCATGGAAATTAGTGAACATCTATTGAATGAACAATTTAAAGAATTTGAAGAGAAAGAACAATTTGAAGATAGTGATGAAGTTATTTTGGACGAAATAGAAAATGAAAAATTAGATTATGTTCAGAAAAGATTTGAGATGCTGGATATTACAGAAAATGCTGATAATAATCTAGTTCAGTCAATTATAAAACCACCTGAACTTGAGTTGAAAATATTGCCGAGTCATTTGAAGTATGTGTTTCTGGGAGACTCATCTACATTATCTGTTAATATATCTTTAGAATTAAATGATTTGCAAGAGCAAAGGCTGTTAGATAAATTAAAAAGATACAAGAAAGCTTTTGGTTGGACCTTAGCTGATATTAAGGGAATCAGTCTTTTGATTTGTATGCACAGAATTATACTAGATGAATAATATAAACCAAGAGTTANCATATATAAAGTCATTGTCAAGTTTTTAGCGTCGTTGCCGGGGAGTAAACAAGAATCATAATTAGAGTAACAAACAGATTAGGATTATTAAAAAAAATTTTACTTGAATTGCAAATTAGTTTCATATTTAGTTAACTGTTTTACTGTGTACTGATTTCAAATTATATGCGTAAATTTGGACTTGAAAATCTTATACCCTATAATTTGGAATTAGAACACACTGTTAGAAAAATTAGAAAAATGTGAATAGAACCTAAAAATTTTGATACAATGGAAAACAACGTGAACAATCAAGGAATAAAAAATGAACACCAACTTAGACCCCTAAGAGATTTTGCAAATCCTACAACAGATGAAATTCACTTATCTATCCAAAATCCTGATGTAACTGTTAATTCATTTGAGCTTAAACCTACTATTATCCAAATTGTACAAAACAATCAATTTAGAGGTACACCAAATGAAGATCCTAATTTACACATCGCTAGTTTTTTAGATCCGTGTGCTA
The DNA here is from genome assembly GCA_002079205.1 of Phalaenopsis hybrid cultivar. Taxonomy (NCBI): domain Eukaryota; kingdom Viridiplantae; phylum Streptophyta; class Magnoliopsida; order Asparagales; family Orchidaceae; genus Phalaenopsis; species Phalaenopsis hybrid cultivar. The sequence goes on along the minus strand of JXCR01128519.1, from coordinate 58,424 downwards.
CATTTAAATATGACAGAGTTTCAAACGATGTTGTTAGACTTAGACTTTTTCTNTTGCAAATTAGTTTCATATTTAGTTAACTGTTTTACTGTGTACTGATTTCAAATTATATGCGTAAATTTGGAGTTGAAAATCTTATACCCTACAATTTGGAATTAGAACACACTGTTAGAAAAATTAGAAAAATGTGAATAGAACCTAAAAATTTTGATACAATGGAAAACAACGTGAACAATCAAGGAATAAAAAATGAACACCAACTTAGACCCCTAAGAGATTTTGCAAATCCTACAACAGATGAAATTCACTTATCTATCCAAAATCCTGATGTAACTGTTAATTCATTTGAGCTTAAACCTACTATTATCCAAATTNGAATAGAACCTAGAAATTTTGATACAATGGAAAACAACGTGAACAATCAAGGAATAGAAAATGAACACCAACTTAGACCCCTAAGAGATTTTGTAAATCCTACAACAGATGAAATTCGCTTATCTATCCAAAATCCTGATGTAATTGTTAATTCATTTGAGCTTAAACCTGCTATTATCCAAATTGTACAAAACAATCAATTCAGAGGTACACCAAATGAAGATCCTAATTTACACATCGCTAGTTTTTTAGATTCGTGTGCTACATTTAAATATGACAGAGTTTCAAACAATGTTGTTAGACTTAGACTTTTTCCTTTTTCACCAGGATCTATTAGAACTTGAGGAGAACTTTCAGAGAAATTTCTATCCAAATATTTCTTTCTATCTAAAATTGCTAAACTTAGAAATGACATAACATCGTTCTGTCAGATTAATGGAGAGTCAATATATGAAGCTTGGGAGAGATTTAAAGATCTTCTTAAGGAAATGCCCTCATTATTCGTTATCAGATTGATTGATAATTCAAACTTTCTATAATGGATTAGTGAANAATTGTACAAAACAATCAATTCAGAGGTACACCAAATGAAGATCCTAATTTACACATCGCTAGTTTTTTAGATTCGTGTGCTACATTTAAATATGACAGAGTTTCAAACAATGTTGTTAGACTTAGACTTTTTCCTTTTTCACCAGGATCTATTAGAACTTGAGGAGAACTTTCAGAGAAATTTCTATCCAAATATTTCTTTCTATCTAAAATATCTAAACTTGGGAGAACTTTCACAGAAAGTTCTATCCAAATATTTCCCTCCATCCAAAACTGCTAAACTTATAAATGACATAACATCGTTCTGTCAGTCCAAATATTTCCCTCCATCCAAAACTGCTAAACTGGGAGAACTTTCACAGAAAGTTCTATCCAAATATTTCCCTCCATCCAAAACTGCTAAACTTATAAATGACAACATCGTTCTGTCAGATTGATGGAGAGTCAATATATGAAGCTTGGGAGAGATTTAAAGATCCGTTCTGTCAGATTAATGGAGAGTCAATATATGAAGCTTGGGAGAGATTTAAAGATCTTCTTAAGGAAATGCCCTCATTATTCGTTACCAGATTGATTGATAATTCAAACTTTTTATAATGGATTAGTGAAATCACTTAGATCGATTATAGATGCTGCGGCTCGTGGTTCTTTAATGTCAAAACCTTTTGATGAGGCTTATTCGTTAATAGAAGAGATGACTACCAACAATTTTCAATGACCCTTTGAAAGGGTAAATCGTAAAAAAGTAGCCATNAAATCAAGGAACTGCTATTAAGAATATTGAAAATCAATTAGGGCACATCGCTACTGCTCTTAGTAACCAAACATTAGGAACTTTTCCTAGTACCGTGAAACCAAATCCTAAAGATCAAGGAAAAGAAAAAATCAAAGCGATACAATTACAAAGTGGAAAAGAATTGGAAACAATAGTACAAAAAGAAACAGAAACTGAAAGAGAGAAAGTGGATACCAAAAAAGAAAAGGATCATGAATACCCAGAATTAGAATATCCACTTGCACCAGTGAAAATTATCGTGGAGAAATCTCCNAATGAAAAATTAGATTATGTTCAGGAAAGATTTGAGATACTGGATATTACAGAAAATGCTGATAAGAATCTAATTCCGTCAATTATAAACCACCTGAACTTGAGTTGAAAATATTGCCGAGTCATTTGAAGTATGTGTTTCTGGGAGACTCGTCTACATTATCTGTTAATATATCTTTAGAATTAAATGATTTGCAAGAGCAAAGACTGTTAGATAAATTAAAAAGATATAAGAAAGCTTTTGGTTGGACCTTAGCTGATATTAAGGGAATCAGTCCTTTGATTTGTATGCACAGAATTATACTAGATGAATAATATAAACCAAGAGTTGATCCACAAAGGGGATTAAACTCAATGATGCAAGAAGTAGTTAAGAAGGAAATTTTGAAATGGTTATACACTTAAATTATATATCCTATTTCAGATAGTGTGTGAGTAAGTCCAATTCATTATGTTGCTAAGAAATGAGGAGTGACTGTTGAAACAAAAAAAGATAATGATTTAATACCTATCAGACAAGTTACTGAGTGGCGTATTTGCATTGATTATAGAAAAGTAAACACTGTCACCAGTAAATATCACTTCCATTTACCCTTTTTAGATCAAATAGTAGATAGACTTGCTGAATTTTTTAGATGGATATACCAGTTACCATCAAATTCCTATTGCTCCTGAGGATCAAGAAAAGATAACATTTACTAGTCCATTTAGAAATTTTGCTTTTCGAAGAATACCTTTTGGATTATGTAATGCACCTGTAACATTCCAGAGATGTATGATGTCTATCTTTAATAAATTAATTGATGATGTATTGGAAGTGTTTATGAATTTGTAATTGATAAGAAATAATTAATTCTTAATAGCAATTCATTTTGGATTATGTAATGCACCTGTAACAACTCACTTTCCTTCCACTCTTACAATCTCTCGAAGAATTGCTCACAATATTAACCACTCTCTACACTCTAATGGGCACCACAAACAACAAAGAGTCAACAGACACCATCTTTTTTGGCCTCTAAATGTTTCTTTTAAAGTTGTAGAAGAGTTTTCAAGAGCTGACCAAACGTCCATTAAAAAATCGTCCACTTTCAATGCATCTGTTGAGAGAACCGACGTGCTCGCCGTCGGCAGCCTCGATGGCGTCGTCAGCGACCTTCTAGAATATTTAATTCTGGACTCTCAGGAAAAAACCCACCGTCGGCCCCGCCGAGCTCGTCGTCGGCGCCCAAGATCAAATCTTCATATTTTGGTCCTTTTTGCATCTTTTTGCTCCAATGACCATAATTCAACATACCTGCAACAAAAAATCAAAAATATCTTTCTTTAAAGTGCAATATCATCAAAATCAGTGTAAAATAGGTATGAAAATCTCAACATATTTTCCTTTGGTCAATAGCTAATGTAATCAAACCACTAGAAGGTCATAAAATAAAATCATGTATATGAATGTATCTATGCATAACACATTCTCCATTCAATGAGTAAGAAAATGTAAAGCAGGCTATAAAAGCATTGTAAATCTTCAATCATCTGGCTACTATCGTATCAGTAATACATTCCCTCAAAGTTGCCATCTCGTTTGCACCTCCCCGTCAGCTGAACATGTTGTAGATGCGTCATTGTCATTCTGTGCCAATTACTGCCCAAGACGATATTCATAGGCTTCGCCAGGTACATGTTCTTGATCTTCTTCCGCCAAATGAAAGTCAATAGCACTAAGAGAATGATGTCTTCAAATGTAGTTGTGAAGAGTAACAACCACAAATTGTACTTGCTTGGGGAACTTGTAAGGAGACATATCACGGAGTATCACCCACTTTTTCTTCCACACACCAAAACTTCTCTCGATGACACCACACAATGATGAATGACATTTATTGAACACTTCTTTTCNTGTTGAGAGAACCGACGTGCTCGCCGTCGGCAGCCTCGATGGCGCCGTCGGCGACCTTCTAGAATATTTAATTCTGGACTCTCAGGAAAAAACCCACCGTCGGCCCCGCCGAGCTCGTCGTCGGCGCCCAAGATCAAATCTTCATATTTTGGTCCTTTTTGCATCTTTTTGCTCCAATGACCATAATTCAACATACCTGCAACAAAAAAATCAAAAATATCTTTCTTTAAAGTGCAATATCATCAAAATCAGTGTAAAATAGGTATGAAAATCTCAACATATTTTCCTTTGGTCAATAGCTAATGTAATCAAACCACTAGAAGGTCATAAAATAAAATCATGTATATGAATGTATCTATGCATAACACATTCTCCATTCAATGAGTAAGAAAATGTAAAGCAGGCTATAAAAGCATTGTAAATCTTCAATCATCTGGCTACTATCGTATCAGTAATACATTCCCTCAAAGTTGCCATCTCGTTTGCACCTCCCCGTCAGCTGAACATGTTGTAGATGCGTCATTGTCATTCTGTGCCAATTACTGCCCAAGACGATATTCATAGGCTTCGCCAGGTACATGTTCTTGATCTTCTTCCGCCAAATGAAAGTCAATAGCACTAAGAGAATGATGTCTTCAAATGTAGTTGTGAAGAGTAACAACCACAAATTGTACTTGCTTGGGGAACTTGTAAGGAGACATATCACGGAGTATCACCCACTTTTTCTTCCACACACCAAAACTTCTCTCGATGACACCACACAATGATGAATGACATTTATTGAACACTTCTTTTCATGCCTCGTGTAACGTTACTTGCAAGTTCAAAGTCTGGTATGTGATATCGTGTATCAGGATATGGTTTTAGATACCCCCGTTGCAATGGGTATCCAACATCTACCAAGTAACACTTGCCTGATAAATACTATAATTAATATGAAGAATAAATCAAAGTATTTTATTCACTTTTGTTCAAGTATACTTGTCGGTGGATGTTCGAAGTTGTTACTTTCACTCTGCGTTGCAGATCTAAAAATTTAACTATTGTGTGCGCTTCCCTCCCAACCAGCAATTACAAAAGTAAAACACATGTTAAAGTCGCAAACAACCATAATATTTTGGGTAGGGCTAGCACAACGCGCAATAAATGCAACATTCTCATTATTTGGGATTTGTGCATCAACATGTGTTCCGTTTATTGTGCTGACACAATCTTGATTAGGTGAATGATATGTAATAAAAGAACGTTGCATTGTAAAAAAAACTAGTTAAACTGCTCTCGAGACATTACCTTGAAAAATAGCATATAATACACATCGTGTGATATCTCTACGAGTGTCCGCTCGAAATTAGGNTACTTGTCGGTGGATGTTCGAAGTTGTTACTTTCACTCTGCGTTGCAGATCTAAAAATTTAACTATTGTGTGTGCTTCCCTCCCAACCAGCAATTACAAAAGTAAAACACATGTTAAAGTCGCAAATAACCATAATATTTTGGGTAGGGCTAGCACAACGCGCAATAAATGCAACATTCTCATTATTTGGGATTTGTGCATCAACATGTGTTCCGTTTATTGTGCTGACACAATCTTGATTAGGTGAATGATATGTAATAAAAGAACGTTGCATTGTAAAAAAAAACTAGTTAAACTGCTCTCGAGACATTACCTTGAAAAATAACATATAATACACATCGTGTGATATCTCTAAGAGTGTCCGCTCGAAATTAGAGTCTGATGGTTTGACGACAAGTTCAGAAAGACATACAAGTGCGCTCAATCTAATTGAGAAATATCTGCTAATTAAAGAAAGTATCTTCCAGAAGGCGAAGTTTGTTCATCAAGTCCTTCCAAATCTTCCAATCTTTCTTAAGCTGATCCCACTTATTCTTCAAATGCATCCTATCGTACTCTCTGCCTGTAATTTCTTTAAAATTTTTTATAATATTTTGTCACCCTTCTTTATTGAAGAAAGTAGTTGGTCTGTTTCCCATATCAATTTCTTTGAGGCAAAGATCGTAAAATATTATTTTTGTTTCTTTTTCCCATAAAGCCGGTGGGGCAAACTCTGTGGATGTATTAGTCATTTGTTTTACTAAAACAAAACATATAAATGTAACAATACGTAAAAAAAAAACAAATTCGCGTTAAATGAAAGGAACAACACGAACCTTTTAGATTTCACCACAAAAAAAACAAACAATCTCATCAAGAGACAAACAAAAACTCAAATCAAGCGTAAAAAAAAGAAAACTCAGACCTTCTAATCAAATTTTAGATAAAAGATTAGAAGAACCTAAATTGCTCATATGCATACAAACATATATATCCAATATTAGTTAGTACTGCAAATATGAAGTATATCAAAATATAAAAACAAATAAATCATTACTCTACCCATTCAAACTTACCCTTCGTGATCTTGATTTAATTGCTAATTAACTTAAATAGATCAACTATTTCACTATTGATTGACATTATTTTTTTTAAAGAAAATGCATCATCTAAATAAAAAAAAAATGAAGAAAAAAAGTTCCATAGGCATCAATATGATTCACCTCACATGTTTTTCATATTCATTTTTACAACTTTTTGAAGCATTCTCCCTAATAAGTTTCACATGTNCCGGTGGGGCAAACTCTGTGGATGTATTAGTCATTTGTTTTACTAAAACAAAACATATAAATGTAACAATACTTAAAAAAACAAATTCGCGTTAAATGAAAGGAACAACATGAACCTTTTAGATTTCACCACAAAAAAAACAAACAATCTCATCAAGAGACAAACAAAAACTCAAATCAAGCGTAAAAAAAAGAAAACTCAGACCTTCTAATCAAATTTTAGATAAAAGATTAGAAGAACCTAAATTGCTCATATGCATACAAACATATATATCCAATATTAGTTAGTACTGCAAATATGAAGTAGATCAAAATATAAAAACAAATAAATCATTACTCCACCCATTCAAATTTACCCTTCGTGATCTTGATTTAATTGTTAATTAACCTAAATAGATCAACTATTTCACTATTGATTGACATTATTTTTTTTAAAGAGAATGCATCATCTAAATAAAAAAAAAAGAATGAAGAAAAAAAGTTCCATAGGCATCAATATGATTCACCTCACTTGTTTTTCATATTCATTTTTACAACTTTTTGAAACATTCTTCCTAACAAGTTTCACATGATTCAAGCTTCCAAATGATGAAACCAAAGTTTTACAACTTTTTGAAATCTTCATTTTTACAAGTTTCACATGTTCCATTGAAAAAATGTTCCTCACTTGTTTTTCATTTTCATTTATACAACTAATTTTTACATCAAGTTTTATGTTTATTGAGAATCAAACAAACTTTATAACAAAAAAATTTCAGAGAGATACCAAACAATGTCATCGGAGAGAAACANCAAAGTTTTACAACTTTTTGAAATCTTCATTTTTACAAGTTTCACATGTTCCATTGAAAAAATGTTCCTCACATGTTTTTCATTTTCATTTATACAACTAATTTTTACAACAAGTTTTATGTTTATTAAGAATCAAACAAACTTTATAACAAAAAATTTCAGAGAGATATCAAACAATGTCATCAGAGAGAAACGAAACAATGTCAGCGATTTCTCACCTTATCTGGCGCCTGCGACCTCTTGTAATGTGGATCGGAAGCAGTCGGCAAATAGGAGGAAAGGAGAGAGATCGGGGAAGAGGAACACGATTGGGAGAAGAGAAAGGCGGTCGTAGAAAGATGAACGCGATCGAGAACCTCTTGCGATGGGAACCTGCTGCGATCTTGCCGGTCGGCAAAGAGAAATAGGCGAAGAGGAGAAAAGAAGAGATCGGTTCAGGGGGCGAATAGTTCAGGACTAGGGCAACATGGTAAAATGACGAGTTCAAAAGCTGGGAAGCGGGCTCCTATACGCGATCGGTTTTCGATCGAAACCGCGGGACGCCGCTCTACCAACACCGCCCCAAACGAGCGAAAAAGACGTCCCGATGCCGCGCAACAGCGAAAACGCTGCGCCAAACAAAGCCTCGCTGTCATAAATCTTTAATCTTGCAAGTCATGACATCCCTATTTATCACATGAAAGCTCTAAACCCTTATTTATCTAAATTATACAAAAGAATATTAGAAATCCAAAATGCCCTTTCGACACGGGTTTAATATGTAAATACATGANACCGCCCGAAACGAGCGAAAAAGACGTCCCGATGCCGCGCAACAGCGAAAACGCTGCGCCAAACAAAGCCTCATTGTCATAAATCTTTAATCTTGCAAGTCATGACATCCCTATTTATCACATGAAAGCCTTAAACTCTTATTTATCTAAATTATACAAAAGAATATTAGAAATCCAAAATGCCCTTTCGACCGTATCTCTTCCCTCAATTTTAAAATCACTTTCACATTTTTTTTAAAGGTGGAACACTACTTCAACCCCTCTCAAAATAGCTCGAGGCCAATCCGACACTTTTTAAAAGTCAATCACTAAAATGACACCACTTTAAATAATTGGGGATCATTCTCACACTTTTCTCATTAGAAAATATATAAGTAAAAAAAAAAAACTCAAATTTTTTTATAGAATCTAACCCCAAAACTTCAATTTTTAAAAATATATATTTTACTTTTCTAAAGTTAAAATAGGTGNAAATACATGATAGTTGGGTGGTATTTAAACAAAATTCGAGTGTTAATCGAGCATTATTTGAGTTTTTTGATCAAGTGCATGGGTTCATTTACGCCTCTTTTATCTCCTCTCCTTCAATGCTGTTGGTCTTCCTGGAGGCTCGCTCGCGAGATCTAGATTAGCAGGGGTTCTGGCGAGGATCTGAAAGCACCGCTCGCTGCAGCGGCAGGCAGCGATGAATTCCTCTCGGGTGATGAATGTCGAGAGATCGTCGCTGTGCAACTGCGTGGTGAACTTCTTGTTGGAGGAAGGCTATGTGCTGACGGCCTTCGAGCTCCTCCACGAGCTAATAGAGGACGGACGGGATGACCAGGCTATCCGCCTTCGAGAGTACTTCTCGGACCCGGCCCTCTTTCCCTCCGATCAGATTGCACGCTTCAACTCCATCAAAGGTTGCCTATTCCCCCCACTGCTTACGTATCTGGATCTTCTTCTACCTTATGTACTTTTCTTTGAATGTGTTATTCATTTGGCGCTCTGTTGCAAATTGGCATTGAAGCTGGATTTGGAAATCAGCATCCGATGCTTTAGAAGAATGCATTCAAAAAGGATTTGGTGGAAATTCTTTTTGTTATGGTTTTTAGACCATTCAAAGACTTTGAAAATTACTTTGATTTTACCGGCGCTTACCATTCTGATATAGCAAACATATACGCTTAGCACTCAGACTGCATGCGTGGTGTGTGGTAATGCGGAGTCTGTTTAAATTCTTGCTTATTTGTTGGTGTTGTTTTTGATCTAATACGTTTTACAGTTTGTTATCTCATGGCTGATGAGCACAGTTGAGAATTATGATCGAATACGCGAGATTTGATTACTTTCTGCATATAGTCCCCAATCTCACGTTCAGTGATATGAAATTTTTCTTTCTGTATATTATTCAGCTGCAGATCCACAAACGTTACTCGAGGAGAAACTAGCATTGGAAGAGAAATTGGCGGTCACTGAATACGAGCTCCGCTTAGCACAAGAAGATGTCGCAAGGCTCAAAACAGATTTAGAAAAGATAAATGAAGCTCTTCCCGATGAATGTAAGTCTACGCTTGTATTTTTGACACATTAGAACATTAGCTGAGGTTGCTTTTCTAATCATATCAGGGCAAGCGAATTTAGGGGTTTGAGATGAGTGAATGTAAAAGAGTATCTAATGTGTTAGCTATGGTTCACCTTTTAGCATGTTGCGATGGATGAGCGCCCAATAGCTTGTCCGTTTGACTCAACTAATGTCCTATATAATCTTCTCACAAGTGCTATTGGAGTTGATGGTTTGGGTGGAATGACTGTTTTNTGTTGTTTTTGATCTAATACGTTTTACAGTTTGTTATCTCATGGCTGATGAGCACAGTTGAGAATTATGATCAAATACGCGAGATTTGATTACTTTCTGCATATAGTCCCGCAATCTCGCGTTCAGAGATATGAATTTTTTCTTTCTGTATATTATTCAGCTGCAGATCCACAAACGTTACTCGAGGAGAAACTAGCATTGGAAGAGAAATTGGCGGTCACTGAATACGAGCTCCGCTTAGCACAAGAAGATGTCGCAAGACTCAAAACAGATTTAGAAAAGATAAATGAAGCTCTTCCCGATGAATGTAAGTCTATGCTTGTATTTTTGACACATTGGAACATTAGCTGAGATTGCTTTTCTAATCATATCAGGGCAAGCGAATTTAGGTGTTTGAGATGAGTGAATGTAAAAGAGTATCTAATGTGTTAGCTATGGTTCACCTTTTAGCATGTTGCGATGGATGAGCGCCCAATAGCTTGTCCGTTTGACTCAACTAATGTCCTATATATTCTTCTCACAAGTGTTATTGGAGTTGATGGTTTGGGTGGAATGACTGTTTCGTGTGTTTTGTTGATTCCTCGAGTCTTGGTTCCTTCCAATATGATTAAACAAGGTTTAAGAATGGTGACATTTATGCCGCAGCCTTACGGTTGATTGAGTTCTTGATGTTTAACATTTGATGGCGTCAAAAAGGTTTTCTTTTGGAGGGAGTGATGGGTTGTCTAGATGATTTTGAGTGAGGGAGTGAAGAGTAATCCCTCATTCGAATTGAATNTCTAGATGATTTTGAGTGAGGGAGTGAAGAGTAATCCCTCATTCAAATTGAATATACAAGTTAAGGTTCTAACGTATTAGTTGTTGGTTAAGTTTTAGAGTTAATTTTTGTCAATACACTATTGTGTTGAGCTCAATGTTGGCCCTCTATATTCCAGAAGTATATTAGTGTTGTAATAATAGGGTAATACCTTGGTCATCAAGACTTTTGATATTCTTGCTCCAATAGTTTATCATGGTCGCTTATAACTATTTGCAAAACCTAATTTAGGGTCTGTTTGGGGCAGCTGCGGCTAATTGAATAATCTGCTGATAAGTTGATTAAAAATAATCTGTTGATAAGTTAGATACGGTGGCTATTACAAATTTTTANTAAGTTAAGGTTCTAATGTATTAGTTGTTGGTTAAGTTTTAGAGTTAATTTTTGTCAATACACTATTGTGTTGAGCCCAATGTAGGCCCTCTATATTCCAGGGACCAGAAGTATATTAGTGCTGTAATAATAGGGTAATGCCTTGGTCATCAAGACTTTTGATATTCTTGCTCCAATAGTTTATCATGGTCGCTTATAACTATTTGCAAAACCTAATTTAATTTGAGATTTCATGTATTCTAGGACCATTGTGCAAATACTAGAATTATAGTTCCTGTAAAGGATGATTTACATACCTACCACTAAAATCTTATGTATTTACCTATGCAAAACCTGAACTTCAGTTTTTTACATATATGCCACATTACCCGTGCATGAATAGGTGTATTTTACTTTTAAAAAAGTTAATATAATGACTTTTTTAATGTGATATGAATGATTTGGGTGGTATGCTTGTAAAATAAAAGTTTAGATGTTAGATATGTAATTTCACAAGAATTGGGTGTTGTGTATGTAAATGTCCCTTCTTTAAAATTGCTATTAATTCTTTGTTTAAATGGAGTTTTTGTGCTTGCTCAGTACGTTGAAGTCCTGCTCCATATGTGCTTGCAGGTCCTGATAATTCCAAAACTAATGGCCTAGAAAATCAGCAAGAGAAACAGAGTAACTATTCTTCTTTAGGCCCATTGAAGGATTCTGAGCGCAAAGATCTTAACCGTGCTGTCAAAGAATACTTGCTTTTTGCTGGTTACCGGCTCACAGCCATGACATTTATTGAGGAGGTAGGTGGTTACCTCCTTATCCATAAATTAATTAAGGTATAATCAAATTTCTCAGTGGGTTGGAGATCAAATGCATGCAATGTTGTTTGATTTATGGATATGGACAAATTTTTCAGTGGGTTGAAAATTAAATGCATTCATTGTCAATTGATATGCTGGTAAGTTTTTGGCCACATGTAATTTGATCTAAAATTTTTATGGCCTTTTTTTTGGAGCAGTCTTAAAATGTACAAATCAACCTCTCAAATACTGGTGAAAGCTAATACTGCCGCTCATGAAGAGGGTGTCTGCTTTCATTAAGCTTTTATGGTCAGCTAGCATTACTGATTTCTTCCTGCTGACTCCTTAGAACCTCATGGTTGTGGCTTTCCAAATAAATTTATGCATAGTTACAATATTCCATTATTTTTGTTTCTTTTGAGTTCTCGGATTCATTTGTTTTCAATTTTCCAATTGTGATTTCATCTAGCCATTTAACTGAAGGATATCTGTAACTCTGGGATTTGGCTGTTGTATTGAGAAGTAATGAGTGTCGTAATAAGAAATCTCGGCAGCAACAATCCTCGATCAAATATCTCCATTCCAGATAAGCTATTTTTATTGAATGTTTAGAGGTGCCAAACTTTCCAGAACTCGCATAGCAAATCACCAATAGCAGCTTTAATTTTACAACAAATCCTCCACATGTATCTTCCAGAAGGCGAAGTTTGTTCCATTGAACTTCTTCACCGTGAACCCGACTTCTTCGGCCATTGCTCCCACTTGAATTGAACTCCGCTCTGATACCAATTTGTTGGGAGAAACTAATCCGAAAGAACCTCCTTCTAGCTTCATTGTGGAATAGGATCACATGATTCAAGAAAACTGAAATAATAAATTTAAGCGTAGAAGCAAAATTCAAAACAATCAGAAAAACACACGAGAATTTTACATGAAAAAACTCGAGAATGGGAAAAAATCACAGAGCTACACCAACAAAAATTCCATTATGAAAACCAGATAGTTTTGCAAACAACTCAGACCAGTTTCCTTTTCACATACAAGGAAACTTACATGAAACACTCCACAATCTTCCTTCTCTGATCCGACATGAACAACACACGTTGAAATCCTAGAAATTCTCCTTTCCGACTCTTCTCTCATTCACTAGGAATTTGTCGAAGAACACCCAAGGAAGGCCTACAACCAGTCCATTATCACACCGCTCGAAATTGGTTTAAAAACCTAGAAAACGGAGTAACTGCACGTAGCGCTTAGGTGCCCATATTTGGCGCCTAAGCCCCAAGCTCTCGGGATCGCACCAAGCAAACCGAGCGCTTGAGCGCCCAAGGCTGGCGCTGAAGCGTCGGCTTAATTGACAATGCCAAAAATATGGGCGCTTGAACGCCCTCCTCTCTGTCAGCACCCAAAGATGTGTGCTTTGGTGCCAAACTCATCACCTAAGCGTCGGGATCTTGCGGTGCTTTGGCTTCATATACATAACACGGTGCTAGGAAGAAGAGAAAGAAGAAGAAAAAAGGGAATTCATCGATTTTCGTGCGTAAGACAACTTTGTGCCCGAGACGAAGAAAGGAGTCAACAACGCCGCTTGTTGTGAGTTGCTTGGAGTTGTTGAAGTCGTGCACTGCTCTGTTGGGTCGAGCGAGGTCGAAGGAGGAGGAATAAAGCACTCTTTGACGTTGTAGTCACATAGTTGTGGAGGAAGAAGAATCGAAGTCTCTATGTGCTTTAGATCTGTCAAGCTGTCAAGTCTTGCGAAGAATAAGTAGAGGAAAAAGCTTATCGAAGCCCGCGTTCTCTGTTGGGGTGAGATGAGGGATGTTGTGCTAGCGTGCGGTAGAAGAAGTCAAAGGGGAAGAAGAAGCCGAGGGAGGAGGTCGACCTTCGCTGTGCTCGCCTATCAGAGAAAGGGGAGCATATGTTGAGACAACATCGAAGGAAGAAGGGCAAGGAAAGGCTCACGTGGTCGAGCGTGGGTTAGCGCAGAGCCGAAATTAGGTTAAGAGTTATATTTTTTTTGAAGTTAATTAATATATTATTTTATATGTAAGAGTATGAATGTAATTAAGTTGGTGCTAATATAAAATTATTTGAATTAGGATCGAAGCTATTTATTGTCCAAATTTAAGGGAGGAGTATCACGATTTTCGTGTGATAGGGAAAATAAAAATTTTTTGGCACCCGAAAGATTTTAATGTATGTTAGATTTTTATTAAATTAGTTAATAAATCTATTATTTATGTGTGAGGGTATCTATAACTAATTAATGCGAAGTTTTATTGTAGCAAAGCTCTAGATATAGAGATTTCAACCTTGAATGAGAGATTGACTTGAAAGCTTGTAAGGTAGATGTTAAACCTATTATTACTAATGGAAATAATGATGTAATCAATTAAGTTAATTAATTTTATAAATTTATTTGGATTGGGAGGCATGAAGGTTCGATAAATTATTCGGATTTGAGGAAGACAAGAATCCTAAAGTTAAAAGTGGTGAGCGTTTTAATAATTATTTATTTTCAAATAAGATTTTCTTTAGGATGTAATCCTTATAGTTAGATGTACATTTAATGGGTTTAGGTGCTAAGAGGCAAAGCAAATGGTTAAATTAACTCAAAGGTCTCTTAAGGCTAAGGTGAGTAATTATTTTCTTATATGTATTAAATTTACAGTTTTGAAATAAATAATTTCTTTAATGCTTTAGACAATTTTTTTATGTTTGTATACATGTTGTAGCTTAAGAATGAAATGAAATGAAAGGGGAAAGGGAAAAAAATTGTTTGATATCTTTAAAATGATTTAATTTAAATGAAATGAAATGAAAGTTAAATGTTTAAGTCATACAGGATTACCCCCAGATAGTATTGGCAGTAAATGCAATGCACCCGTGCATGTTGAAGAAAATAGTAAAGGTGCGTTTTCGGGTGCATTTTTAAGGGTACATTTGTATACATTTTTTAGGGTGTCTTCAGACACATTTTGAGGGTGCATTATGATACATTTTTGGGGATACCTTTGGGTATGACATTAATCCTGTGATGAATATTAAAGATGTTAAATTAATAAATACTTAAAGTGAAACGGGAAATGAATTGTAACAAAACAAACTGCATTTTTTTTTGTCATTCATACTTAGTATAACATAATAATTAAATGCATATTAGATTATAATTACCCACCGAGTTGTATTTACAATTGCAATTAATGTTTTCTTTCCAAAGAAGAAAAGTTTTAGATGATATGTCTAGTAGGAAAGACACGGTTTACAGGAGGATAACCACTATGTATTAGTTTATGATATGACTTTAGTTACTTTTATTGTTTACTTCTATTTAGAGTCACTTTACATGTTGGTCTGAGATTTTGTGTTTCGCTTATGATGTTGTTTCTGAATGTTTAAAATTTTATTGCACTTTGCGGACTAGTGACTCTTTTACATATACTGGAAGTGTCTTAAATTTTTGAGAAATAAAATGAAATGTTAATACTGTTCGACCGCATTTCCCACTTTAGTTAATTCTAAGTACCGGGTCGGGTCGTGACACATAGTGAGAAAAAAACATGAGAATAGTAGCATATCTACTACACTCCGCGCCTGAAAATGCTTCAAATGCTAAGGATTTGGGCAGATCACCTTTAGTTGCCCGACGAACTGAGTTGTGTCTTTTACCGAACAGGGCATGGTGGAGGAGTTTAGCAACAATGAGCCAAGCTGAGGAACATTGTGAGGTGTATCATCTCTCATCGGATGAAGGTGAGATGTTCATGGTTCGTCGGTCCTACAAACCAAGGGTTTGCGGGATTTGCAGTGGCTTCGTCACAACATATTCTACACCTGTTGCACTGTGAACAGGAAGGCGTGCAGTCTCATCATCGATGGAGGGAGCTATAAAAATGTGGAATCTCCACAAATGGTAGAAAAATTGAACCTCATGTCTAAGAGGCAATTCCAGTATCATTCTCTCATGTGGCTGATGGAGAATATGGTCAGAATTGAACGGAAGTGCCTAGTGAAGTTCTCGATTGGAAGCCAACGCAGGATCATGTGTGGTGCATCATGGTCTCATGGATGCTTGCCCATTTTACTTGGAAGACATTGACAATTTGACTGTAGGACTTTGCACGATCGATTTAGAAGCACCTCCTCCTTTACCAAGGAGGGGAAGTATATTTTTCTTCTTTTGGCAGAGCTTGAGATCTCATTTGCCTTTGCAAGTAGAACAACATCGGTGGGATCAGGTTTGGTGAGGACAAAAGATGATAGGACCGAGACACCGATTCCAGACATGGGACGAGCGAAAAAGAGCATTTTAGGACATCACGATCAATACCTGACCGCCATGGCCACCACCATTCGAGGAGGTTCATGTTATCTTTACTTCAGATTGGGCTGAGCCAATCTTGGGTTACTTTAGAAGGAGCCAACAATATATGTGTAACACACAGGCCCTGGCCGGATCAGTGTTGGGCTTCCGGAAGGTTGGATCGAGATGAATGTATGCACGCAAGTTGAGAAAACTCATCCGATGTTTTGGGAGAGTGTGGCCACCAGTCGGGATCCTTCAAAGGATTTTTTTTTTCCTGTCATCAGCTGGATCCAGGTGCTGCTAGGATTGTAGGTGATGAACAAGAAGCTTCAACGAATGAAGTTCTTTTATATTTAATTTGAACAAGAAGCTTCAACGAATTATAATTTGAATCTAAACGAAGGAAAATCAACCTTGGGCATTTGACGCGGGGCTTGATGCATGAACCGATCGGTTTAGGTGGGAGCCGATCCAACAAGGTGGCTGAACCGGTCGAACAGCCTGTAAGCGGGAGTTACCGCTCCCGCTTCCCTTTCCTATTCTGCTTGCCGCCCAAAGGAGCCTACTATGTCAACCTTGGGTTACTTTGGAAGGATCCAACAATATATGTGCGACACACAGGCCCTAGCCGGATTAGTATTGGGCTTCCAGAAGGTTGGATTGAGGTGAATGTATGCTCGCAAGTGGAGAAAACTCATCAGATGTTTTGGGAGAGTGTGGCCACCAGTCAGGATCCTTCAAAGGATTTTTTTTTCCTGCCATCAGTTGGATCCAAGTGTTGTTAGGATTGCAGTCGATGAACAAGAAGCTTCAACGAATGAAGTTGAAGCTCCTTCAACCTTGGGCGTTTA